>CM076583.1:33961633-34033642 GCA_034641835.2 Pinus albicaulis
AGGGATATTACCTAAAAACAATCAATATAAATCTCACGTGGCCAAAATGTTGAAAGTAGATCCTTTATCTGATATGGTAAATGTCGAAGATGACCAACCTGAACTCATTTTTGGTCTAGCCATAGATGGTCAGTTAGAGGATAGTGAAGTTCCTTCATTCTATCTGTGTCTGAGAATTCATCAATGTATCATTCACAATGCCATGCTCGACTTTGAAGCTTCCCATAATTTGATGCCAAAAGCCATTATGGAGAAATTGGGCCTAGATATAACTCGTCCTTACCATGACCTGCATTCCTTTGATTCAGGTAGAGCTCGTTGTCTTGGTCTCATAAAGGATTTGGTAATTTCCCTTGAACAAATTCCAGCAAAGAATGTCTTGATGGATGTGGTGGTAGCTGATATACCGCCATGATTTGGTATGTTGCTATCGAGATCTTGGGGAGCGAAGTTGAAAGGCACTTTGCAACTAGATTTCTCTTATGCCACCAACCCGATTTTTCGGACAGTTGAGAAAGTTGTACCGTGAAACGAAGATGAAATACATGATTACCGACAAAGAGAAACCCAACAATCATCCAATTAATGTTGTACATACAGATCTTGAATCATTTATTTTGTTTAATGATAGTGGTTTGAATGATGTAGATAGTCTGCTCATAGAAGTAGAAGACATTCCAAAATTTTTTAATAGTGTTAGAGCAGTTTTAGATGAGGGAAAAGGCAATCTGCCTAGTTATTCAGAGTAGTCATAAGATAAGGTAGAGAAAAGTTTAGAACAGATTGAAGAAGTGGCCCGAAAAGATGAGACACAGCAGAACACAAAATTCCAACATCTGGATGATGAAAATGGTCTTTGGACCATGGATTTTGATGGTGCCTTAGGGAAAGACAGGGCAGGCATCGGAATTTGGATCCGAAGTCCTCTTCATCAGCAAGGTAAAGTTTCAAAAAATGTAAGATTATGTTCATATAAGTTGGCTTTTGATTGTTCTAACAATGAGGTTGAATACGAGGCATTGATCACCGGCCTCAAAATCCTGAAAAAGTTGGGTGCAAGAAGAATTTTAGTTTATGGCGCCTTCAAGCTTGTGATTAAACAGGTAAAAAGGGAATACCAGGCCAAGCATCCACGAATGAGAGCGTATAGAAATGTTGTACTGGATATCCTAAAGATGTTTCCCGAATATACATTGTCAGTAGTGCCGAGAAGTCAGAATCCTATGGCAGATCCGCTTGCTACAGCAGCAAGTAATTTCAAGATTCCCATATTTTCCAATAAAAAGTTTGAAATCCATGTTAAACATCGGCCGACTGTTCCTGACAACTTGCAGTATTGGCAAGTGTTTTGGGATGATAAACAGGCAAACAATTTTCTGCAAAATGAAGGTGAATTTGAGAATTCTTTTATTGATGAAGTTTATGACAAGGATGAAAGTCATCGAAGCCACTCAGGTTGATGTATTACAGTTGAAGGATAACAATATTCCAAGAGGTCTCATACCTTTGGAAGAATTATTTGATCAAGATGATGTTGCTAGGAAGCCGACATTGGTCATTGGTTCCTACAGAGAAAGGTGTGGAGGATGTGAACATCGGAACCACGGACAAGCCTAAGATAGTCAAACTGTCCAAGTCTTTATCTCCTTAGGTAAAAGACAAATACATTGCTTTATTGTTTGAATTTTCTGATGTATTTGCTTGGGATTATGCAGACTAGAAAATTTATGATAAGAATATCATTTAGCATACCATTCCAATCAAGCCCAACCAAAAGCCCTTCAGACAAAAGCTAAGAAGAATCAACCCGAGGCTGTTGTCGTCGATAGAAAAGGAAGTGAACAGAATTTATAAATCTGGCATCATTGTTCCCATCAGATTTTCTGACTGGATATCAAATCTAGTTCCGGTAAGGAAGAAAACAGGAAAAATCAAGCTTTGCATTGATTTAGAAACTTAAACAAGGTGTCTCTTAAGGATAATTATCCCCTTCCCAAAATGGATCATATCCTACAGAGAGTGGTTGGGGCTTCTCGAATGTCGCTTCTTTATGGATATTCGGGATACAATCAAATTTTAGTGCATGAGAAGGACCAAGACAAAACTATCTTGACGATAACTTGGGGCACATTTAAGTATGCTAAGATGCCATTCGGACTCAAGAATGCAGGGGCCACCTTTTAGCAGGCGATGGACATAGCCTTTGCAGATGAGAAGAATGTTTTCTTAGTTGTATATCTTGATGATTTGACAATTTTCTCTCATTCCGATGATGAACACTTGTATCACTTAAGAATAGTTTTTTCAGAAATGCAGGAAATTCGGAATTTCTCTTAATCCAAAAAAGAGCCTTTTTTCCATGAAGGAGGGCAAGCTTCTCGGTCACATCATCTCCAAGGATGGTATCTGGATTGACCCCTCTCGAGTTGAGGCTATTCAGCAAATTGATTTTCCGGGCAGTAAGAAAGAAGTCCAAGCTTTCAATGGTAAGATGAACTTCTTAAGGAGATTTATTCCAAATCTGGCCGAGCATCTTCGAGAAATGACCAACATGCTAAAGAAAGATAATGAGGTAAAATGGTCTGAGGATGCCAAAAAGTATTTTAACTCAGTGAAGTTTGCTTTAACTACAGCCCCTGTTTTAATCAGTCCCGATTACTCCATTGATTTTATCATATTCTCATTTGCCTCCGAGCATACCTTAGTTGCAGTCTTGATGCAAAAGAAGGATAAGACCGAGCAGCCCATTGCATTCTTCAATCGTACCATAAGGGATGCAGCCCTTCGATACAATATCATTGAGAAGCAAGCCTTGGCCCTGGTAAAGGCATTGAAGGAATTCCGTGTATACATCTTACATTCACATATTCTAGCTTATGTCCCCAATGCAGCAGTAAAGGATGTTCTTATGCAGATTGATCCAGAAGGTAGAAGAGGGAAGTGGATAGCAGCAATGTTAGAAAATGACCTCGAGATCAAGCCCACAAAGCTGATCAAAGGTCAGGGTTTAGCCAAGCTCATGGTTGAATCAAATTTACATGCTCTAGATATCAAACTCATTTCAGTTTTGTCTGATGAAGAAGAGGATGGCACTGTCATATAGGTATCTGATATTTTTCTTTCATCTCGGTATTTCGAAATTATATATTTCTTTAGCATTTAAATCCTCCTCCAGGCATGTCTAAGAGTAAGGGTAGGTCATTGAAGTTGAAGGCTTCCAAATATTGCATTTTGGATAGCGCTCTTTATTGGAAAGACCCAGGAGGTATTTTGTTCAACTGTTTAGTTGAAATGAAGCAAAAGAAGTAATGAATGATTTCCATAGGGGAGATTGTGGAGGTCACCTATTTTGGAAAACCACGGCTAACAAAGTGTTGAGGGCTGGATAATATTGGCCAACTCTTTTTGTAGATTTGTATAAAATAGTGATGAGTTGCCATGAGTGTCAGGTATTTCAAGGTAAAAGAAAACTTCTTCCATTACCTTTGCAGCCTATTTCAATGCAAGCACCTTTTCAGTAGTGGGGCCTTGACTTTATCGGAGAGATTCACCCTACATCATCAGCACAACATAAATGGAGTTTAACGACCACCAACTACTTCACCAAATGGATCGAAGCGATCCCAACAAGGCAAGCAACAGATTTAGTAATTATTCAGTTTTTGGAGACTAACATTTTGTCTTGTTTTGATTGTCCTCATAAGATCATTACTGACAATGCGACTGCGTTCAAGTCGAAGAAAATGGTTGAGTTCTGTGACAAGTACAAGATCAAATTGGGGCACTCAACCGCGTATTATCCACAACGTAATGGATTAGCAGAATCTTCTAATAAATCTTTGATTAATATCATAAAGAAGATGTTGGAGGCAAACAAGAAGAACTAGCACAAAAAGCTTGTTAATGCTTTGTGGGTGGACAGGGTGAGTAGTAAGAAATCAATAAGAATGTCCCATTTTAGTTGGTTTATGGTGTAGACATTGTTTTTCCTACATCACTTGCAGTCCCTGTCATGAAGTTGTTACAAGAAGCAGGAAGTGAAGAGAGTGATGTACAACATCGGATCAATCAGATGATCCATCTTCAGCAAACAAGAGATGAGGTCTTTAAGAACACCTCAAAGCTTCATGAAAGATAAAGAAGGTATATGACCGCAAGACAAAGGCAGATGATTTCAAGATTGAAGATGTGGTCCTCCGATGGGATGCTAGGAACGAGGAAAAAGGGAAGCACAAAAAATTTGAGAACCTGTGGAAAGGGCCATACAAGATTTCAGCCTTTCGCGGACAGCATGCTTTCATATTGAAGGCGATGAATGGAGAAGAGTGCTTAGGAGGACCAGTCAATGGTAGGCTCCTTAAGCATTAACTTTTCTGATGCAAACTTTGGAAAATTTCCCAATTCCATTGTATATATAAGTTTAATTTTTCTGCAAAGTGTGAGGCGAAGAATCATTGAAGCTTGGAGCCCGAGGTGAAGGCCATAGAGTTTCATTGGTTTTCTGTTGTTTTCAAAGTTTAGTCAAAGTCAAGTCAGTGCAGTTTTGAGTCAGTCTATTATATCAAGTTTTCAGCATTTAGTTTGGTTTTTAGCTTTTGACTCCATGCCCAATGGTTAGGCTACTTGGTCTATGGTGTTCTTAACACCTCCAAGGAGCTTCCATCCCTAGTTGGAGCCAATGTTAGTGTCAGTTTTTGCATCCTGCCACCAGTGATCAAATGGACTCTTATCATGTCTTGTTAGGGTCCCATTGTCAAATTTTGTCATTCCATTAGGTCATCATGCAAAAATTTGGTCATTGGATGTAGATCTAGGTCTGACTTTACTCCTTCCAAAATTTTACTAGTTGTTGGCTCCTTCCACCTCTCAGCTGAGTGTACCATCATTCATGAGTTGTCATCATCATTATATTCATTTTCATCATGGTTTCATTCAGTCCAAAGTCTCCATTAGGTTTTAGGGTTCCAAAGTCATCAAATCATCATTTCATGTATAAAGTCCAGCAAGTGAAGGAGTGACAATAAAGTATTTTCATTAGTAAATTTGATGTCAAAGAAAAATGTAATTTTATGTTCCTAATTTGTAGTAAGTACTTCAGAGTTTCAAATAGCTGCAAATGCTCAAGTTCCACTAGCAAATGTCCAAGGTTCCTAGAAGAAATTCAGTGTTCCAAAAGCCACCAAAAGTTCAAAGTTCAAAGATCAATTTCAAAGGTTAAAGGTAAAAAGCAATGAAAGGTTGATTTTGAAAAAGGGAAATGTGGGTCCATGTTCATTTAATGATTTTTCTCCAAGTTTAAAGGTGCTAAAAGACCAAAATTCATTCATTCTCACTCTTGAGGCGTCAAACTCTCAACTTTCCCAAATTAAAAAACCAATTTTTATCAATAAAATAATTTTAAATTCATCGTTGCGCTTTGGGATGGACAATTTTACAGTCCATCGTTGCGCTTTTCAACAAAACAATTTTTGGTCCATCGAAGAGCTAGATAAGCCTTAAGTGCAAACCTATGATCATTTTTGAAACCACTAAGGATAGTCACAGTCAAGCTTTTGGAGCCTTGGACAGTCACGGATTTGGAACTTTGAACAGTCAAGATTTTGGAGCCTTGGATAGTCACAGATTTGGAACTTGAACAGTCAAGCATTTACAGAGAAGTGTTTGGAGGTTTTGGACAAGAGAAGTATTGAACAATGAAGACTTGGGTTGACTTGAAGAAGCCTACAACCTTTGAGCATATTTGGAGCACACCAAGCTTTGTTGAAGATCCCTTGAAGTCTTGGAGCACCTTGTGAAGACACTCTTGAGCTCTTGAGGCACCTTGTTAACATCAGTCTTGGAGCAACTTGTGAAGACATTCTTGAAGCACCTTGTTAACATCACTCTTGGAGCTAAACTTGAAGGTTTCTTTGGAGCACACCTTGAGTATTAATTTGACCTTCAATTGAGCAGCCTATTGTAGACACCTTGTTGAGAAGCCTTCGCTGACCTTGGATTTAATCTTGAAGACCATGATGCATTATTGAAAATCATCATGAGGTGATTTGGAGATCTTTGCTTGGGTACAATGAAGAGCAATGGTGACACCTTCTAAGAGATCAAGGTTGTCATTGATGACGTGACGTGGAGACTAAGTGAAGGCATTGCTGAAGTTTGTTAGGGCTCGTTGAAAAAGACATTGGGAGTTGTGAAGAATAACCAAACATATTTTGACGAAGTGAAGCTGAGGGTTGGAGCCCAAGAGGTTGAAGCCTCATAGAGACAAGGTTGGTGCCTTGGAAGATAGGGTTGGAGCCCTAGAGGATAGGAGTCCTCGAGAAACTGGGTTGGAGCCTGTACTAGAGATAGGGTTGGAGCCCTAGAGGTTGGTGCCTCAAAATTGATGAGGCTGGTGCCTCAAATTGACAAGGTTGGAACCTTGGAAAGACCAAGTCGGTGCTTGGCACAATACAGGTTGGAGCCTGGAAGAATGGAGTCTTCATCTAGGGTTGGAGCCCTATATCATTATTGTAATTTACTTATTGTAAAGAAGAAATTAATAAAAGTATCTATTCCATCATTGTTCATTTTGTGTTCTAAATATAAGTGATCTAATTGGTAAAATTAACAATTGAAAAGGATTATTGATTCACCCCCCTTTTAGCATTTCCAACAATTGGTATCAGAGTAGTACCTTCACTCAAAGCCTAACAGCTTGAAGGTTGATCATTAGAACACAAATCGCAAAGCCAAGGAAGAAAGTCTCCAATCCTTCTAAAGATGTGTCTTCCTCAACCATCGAAATTGAAGTCAATCAATTTGCGAAGGCTCCATTGTTCAATGGAAATTTGATATATGGGAGGCAAGAATGAGGAATTTCTTGAAGACTTAAGGAATTGAAGTTTGGAAATCAGTGATTACTAATGACACGATGGACGAAGAATCCAAGGAGTACAATACAAAGCAATGAAGACAATTTGAATGGGTTACCAAATTCTGTGAAGGCCAATTTTGAAAAATGTTCGTCAGCAAAAGTCATATGGGACAAACTTCATGATCTTCACTCAAAAGGAGTGTAGACAATGATCTCTAGTCAAGAACATGATGGAAAACAAGAAAGAAATCCAAAATCCATCAAGGAAGTTGAAGATGAAGAGAACAAAGAAGACTTTGAAAAATATCTCCTGAATAAACTTATGGCTTCCATGGAAGAGATTAACGGTTTGAAAAAGGAAAATGAGGAACTTAAGAAGAAAGCGCAAGATGGTAACCAAGACAAGATAAGGAAGGAAGTTGACTTTGTCAAGTTTCAAGTACAAGAAAGAGACGAGGAGCTCACCAAAATTAAAGAGGAATTTCATCAAAACAAAAGAAAGCATCATGAAGAAGTCATATCTATGACAAATCAATTGGATAAGGCAAAGAAAAGGGAAGAAACTTTGTCAAGCCACCTTGAACAAAGACTTAAGAGCTTGAACAATCTTGAAGTGGAGATTGGTCAATACAAGGAAGAGGTTTCCTCTCTTAGATCTCAACTAGAAGAAGCAAGGAAACAAGCGCAAGGAGCCAAGAAGGTGATGGAAACCTTGGCATTCATAGAAGGACAAGTTAATGAAGCAGAAAAGGAGAGAAACACCATGATATGCCAACTAGAAGAAAAGGATGAAGAAATCTTGAAACTAAAATTAGACATCAATCTTCTCAAGGCTGAAACATGTGAAGCTACAAGAATAAAAGAAGAAATGGAGAGCAGTATAGCAAAGGAGAATGAAGAAGTCTTCATAATGAAATTAAATATCATCTCCCTTAAAATCAAAGCACATGAAGCAACAAGGATGATGGAAGAAATGAACAAGCAACTAGTTATGAAAGATGAAGATTGTGAAAAGTTGAAAGGAGAAATTGTCTCTCTTAAAAAGGAAGTTGACTTGTAGAATAAGAACTTGAAAAGCTCTCAAACCCTAGATGACATTCTAAGTAATATCCCCAACGAAAAATAAACAGTAATCCACAGCAAAATAACAAGCAGCTATATAGAACAAAATGTCGGAACTAGAATATGGAACAAATACACATAAAATGCCAGAACACTAAGCCATTTTATTAATCTGAGAATACATGTATATTGGTACAGATAATCGAATGAGTGCCTATCCTTGCTCTAGGCAAGTGGAGACCCTCTCGAGAATAGAAATGGGTGCCTTATGAGAGGCTAACGTTTATTTGAGAAAAGCTAGCAGTAGCTATGCTGCTGCAATGTCTTTTGGAACTAGGGGTGATCCCCACACGGAATGAGCTGAAAGGCGGAAGGCTGGCTGCACTCCAACCCTCGGACAAAACCCGAGTCGTGAAGCAAGTGCTCCACCTCAGAAATAAACAAAGTAACCCCCCCTCGAAAGAAAAACTTTGTCTCTCCAGAGCAATGTGAGCTCAGGAAGCCCATTGGGAAAGGGAGTAAATCCACTGCCAAAACCTTCGGCTGAAACAACAACCTCCCAATGCTGAAAGACGCTGAAACCACCACCAAATCCAAATCACCCCACACAACTCTGCTCAACAATAACTGCGTCCTCCCCAACTGAAACTGCGTCCTCTCCCCTAGACTGCGCAGTCACCCAAGGGGCAACCCCTCTGCAAAACATCCACCAGAAATCCACCGCAAATCACCCACTGAAACTGAAGGAAAAACCTTGCTCGAGCAGGCACTCGAAGTCCCCCGGAGCCAAGGGCGAGATCTCCGACCGGAGACACTCAGTTTGCACTAAACAGTGCTGCAGACCGACTAAACAACCGGCGTGCTGAAGTAGACAAAAGTCTAGCTCTCAATATCAATATCATATCAACAATGCCAAATGGAGTGAAAACCCCACCTTTTATAGTGCTAGCTCCCTCAAAAACCCTAACTGCGTCCTTGACCTCCTCCTTGACCTGCGCAGTTACCTTAGGAGCCTACGTGAGGCCTCCCTCATGTGTGTGTGGACCCCCAAGGCCTTCCCCTTTAAGTTACAACATTCATCTACTAGGAAGCACTTTATTTTATTAAAGTGAGTTGATCCCCTATTTCTCACTTTATTTATTAATTTAACTATAGGCGGCAAAACTATACAAAAATGAAATATTCCAATTAGCGGTGCTAATTAGGAATATTACAGTCTCCCCCGGCAGAACGTTGCTTGTCCTCAAGCAACTGAAGTGATGGATGCTGCAATATCCTCTCATCCTCCCAAGTAGCATCCTCATCCGACAAGTTCTTCCATCTCACCAAGAACTCCCTGATCTTCCTGCTCCGCAGCTGCCTCTCCCTAGTGTCAATAATAGCCTCCGGCTGCAACACCAGATGCCCCTCATCATCCGTGGGTGGTAGCTCCTCTATGACTGTCACCTGCTGGCCCAGCGCCTTCTTCAGGCATGATACATGAAAGATGTTATGAATCTTGCTGCCTTGGGGCAGCTCCAACTCATATGCAACCTGCCCGATCCTGTGTATCACCCTGTATGGCCCATAAAAGCGGGGCTTAAGCTTCTCCGCCCCCTTCTGCTTGAGTGAAGACTGTCGGTATGGCTGTAGTCGTAGGTAGACCAAGTCCCTTACCTCGAAGTGTCTCTCCACCCGACCCTTATCAACATACAACTTCTGCTGATTCTGTGCTGTGGCTATGTTGTCCTTGAGAGCTCGGAGGATATCTTGGCTCTCTTGGATCCATAACTTGGCTCACGGAGCCCTGCTAACACCAAACATCATGTCCACAAAAGATAAGGAATGATATCCATACAAAGCATAGAAAGGTGACATACCGATAGACATATGATGCGTCGTGTTGTAGCAGTACTCGCCCAGATGCAGCCACTTCAGCCATGCCCTCTGCTGTCCACTGACGTAGTTACGCAAGTAGCCCTCCAGCCACTTGTTAACTATCTCAGTCTGCCCGTCCGTCTGGGGGTGATAACTAGTGCTCGGTGTCAACTCGGTCCCCACTAGTCGGAAGAGCTCCTGCCAGAATCCGCCCATGAAGCGGCTGTCCCTGTCACTAACGATGGTCTTGGGTAGACCATGTAATCTGAAAATCTCCCTGAAGAACAGCTCAGCCACCTGCGCTGCTGTGTGATGTGCGGATATGGCGAAAAAATGGGCATACTTCGTCAGCCGGTCAACGACTACGAAGATGCAATCCTTGCCCTACACCATGGGCAACCCTGTGATGAAATCCATCGAGATGCTCTCCCATTTCCCCTCCGGAATGGGAAGAGGCTGCAACAACCCTGCAGGATGGCTCATCTCTCCCTTGTTCCTCTGGCAAACATCGCACTCCTTGACATGCTGGAGTACGTCCTCCTTGAGGCCCTTCCATGAGAACCTCTCCCGAATAGCCCTGTATGTCTTGGTGAACCCCTGATGGCCCGCCAATGGTGAATCGTGTGAAGCCTGGAGTATCTTCTTCTTGAGCTGAGATCCCTCAGTCAAGAAGATCCTGTCCCTGTAATAGATGATCTCATCGACCACCCTGTACCGGTCATCTGCTACCTGCCCATCCAGAACCTCACATGCAAACCTATTCTTGGAGTACTCAACCAGCAGTCGAGCCCTCCAATCAACGTCCAAGCTCATAAGTGATAACGTGGCCGGTCTACGAGAAAGGGCATCAGCCACCATGTTATTCTTGCCCTTGACATACTCGATGTCAAAGTCACAGGCTTGGATCTTGCTGATCCACTTCTGTTGCCTCTCCTGCAACTGCTTCTGCTCCAAAAAGTACCTCAGGCTGTTATGATCTGTCCTCACCCTGAATTTGCTGCCCACCAGGTACTGCCGGTACTTGGCCAATGCATGCATGATGGCCAACATCTCCTTGTCGTATATGGGATACAACCTCTCGTGTGGAAGGAGCTTCCGGCTCTCAAAAGCAATCGGGTGACCGCCCTGCATCAAAACCGCACCAATCCCCTCTCCTGATGCATCACACTCTAGGACAAAGGGCTGTGTAAAATCTGGCAACGCCAACACAGGACAACTGCTCATCACCTCCTTGAGCTTGTCAAAAGCTCGCTGTGCCGTGTCCGACCAACTGAATGCCCCCTTCCTCGTCAAATCTGTGAGGGGTGCAGCAAGCTGAGAGAAGCCTTTGACGAACTTCCTGTAGTATGTGCAAATACCAATGAATCCTCGAAGCTCCGTCACATTCCGCGGCTCTGGCCAATCCCTGATGGCCCTGATCTTCTCCTCGTGGACTCTCACCCCGTCCACTCCTATAATGTGCCCCAGATACAGCATCTCTGTCAACCCGAACTCACACTTGGAGAGCTTGGCATAGAACTGCTGTTCCTCCAAGATGTGCAAAACTGTCTCAATATGCTGGAGGTGCTCCTCCCAAGTCCTGCTGTATATAAGTATGTCATCAAAGAAGACCAGCACAAACTTCCTCAGATGACCCCTGAAAATGTGGTTCATGCATGACTGGAAGGTATCAGGTGCATTGGTCAGCCCGAATGGCATGACCAGAAACTCAAAGTGCCCATAGTGACACCTGAAAGCGGTCTTGGGAATGTCCCGTTCCCTCACGCGAATCTGATGGTACCCGGATCTCAAGTCAATCTTTGAGAAGAACCGTGCTCCTCTCAACTCATCCATCAGCTCATCGATCCTGGGGATGGGGTACCTGTTCTTCAGGGTCTTCTTGTTCAGAGCCCTGTAGTCAATGCACATGCGCAATGTGCCATCCTTCTTCTTCACCAGCACTACAGAAGAAGCAAAAGGACTCGTGCTGGGCCGAATGTGACCAAGGGCCAGCAACTCCTGAATGGCCCGCTCTATCTCGTCCCGATAGGCTTTGGGATGCCTATACGGTGTGGTAATCACGACCTGTATCCCCTGCTCAAGCTCGATCGTATGCTCAAACCCCCGATCCGGCGGCTGCCCTGGTGGAATATCCCCAAAAACCGCTGCGTACCTATCGAGAATAGACTGTAGCTCAGGATGCACTGCCTGCCCTGTATCCACTGCCTCTGAAGCCCGCAACTCTACCACCCACTCTATGTCTCCCTTGCGGAAGGTCGCCTCCATCCTGTGTGCCGACACCGTCTGAGGTGGGTATGTGTGTTGTCCCCGTATCTTCTCATGCCTCCCCGTCTTGGGATCATCCCACTCCATCTCTAGGGCCTTCCAATCTGTTGTGACTTTCCCTAGAGTAATAAGCCACTGAACACCCAATATCAGGTTGGTGTCCGGAATGTCCACCACAAAGAAGTGATCTGTCAATGTATAAGTGCCCATCGTCACTGATAACTCTGGAACATATCGAGCACATGCCATGGTCTGATCTCCTGGGACCAAGGCGGAAAACCCATCAAAGCCCTCTGTCTGTATGCCTCTCCGCTCAACCATCTGGGCATCAATAAAGTTGTGGGTGGCCCCACCGTCAACTAAGACTGAAACCCGCTGCCCGCGCACTGTCCCTCGTACGCGCAGCGTCAAGTACTTGGGAACTCCCCGCAATGCGGCTAGAGCTCCCCCAGTGGGTGCAAATGATGCCCCACCTGCTGCGGGTGGTGGAGGTGGTAAGGTACTCTGTGCTGCATAACAATCTCCTGCCTCCACATCATCCCCCTCATCCTCTTCTCCACTGCTCTCGGAGAAGACCTCTATGAAATGTGCCTTCCCTGCCGCACATCTGTGTCCCGGTGCCCATGGCTCCTGGCAAGTGAAGCACAACCGCTTCCTCCTCAGCTCTCTCCTAGCCTCATCATCAAACTGCCCTCGTCCAGGATTCGCCTTGGGAGGCGGAACCCTCGTGTCCTTACCCTTAGGCTGGAAGGCCTGTCTCTGGGGATAAGGTGTCCGAGTCCTGGGTAAGACATCCTGTAAGTCCCGAGTCCTGCTGATGGCATCCTGAAGGGTAGCCGGTTTGTTCGACCGGACTAGGCCACGGAGTGGCTCTGACAACCCCTCCACAAACATGTAAACCATCCGAGCCGCCGACAAATCAGGGACCATCACCGAAATCCTCAAGAAGTCCGAAATGTATGTCTCTGCACTCCAAGACTGTTTGAGCTTCGTCAGCTCAACAAAATGCTGCTCCGGATCCCTCCTGTCAAAGCGCTCTATCACCCTCCGGGTAAACTCGGCATATGTCGTCACTGCAGAATGTCCGAGTGTCGTCATCCCATGGAACCACCAGTCCTGGGCCTCACCGTCCAGATGTAATGTTGCCACCTTAATGGCCTCTGACTGCGACATCGGGTTAAGCTGGAAATAGATGTCTAGCTTCTCCACCCAAGACTTTGCCGAACTGTTTGATGAGCCATCAAACGTGGGCAAATGAAATCTACTAGCTGCGCGGTGGTCATCACGGTGGTGCCTGTGCCCTCGGTGATGATCACGGGGTCTAATGTCATGCTGGACCTGGATATAGTCTCTGAAGGTGAGAGAGTCCATGAACGCCTGTCCGTAAGCCTGGTACTCTGTAAAAAGGTCAGCCATCCGAGCCGGATCTATCTCTCGCTGTACTGCTGTCCCTGCGTCCTCTGCCAGGAAGGTAGGCATGGTAGATCGCGTGGGTGCTGGAATATCCCTCTGTGCACCTCCCTGTACTCCTGCCCCTGCGTCCTCTGGCAAGAATGTGGGCATAGTAGATCGTGTGGGTGCATGAGATGCCACAATGGGGATAGCATCATGCACTGGCACGTGGTGAGACATACCCGATCCCTCACCGATCTGGAAAACCCTGGGAGGTTCCCTCTGTCTGATCTCTATGGCCGTGAGTCTCTGTGTCATCTCCCGCATGTGATGGAGGAGCGTATCCCATCTCCTCGAACCCTCCTCGTCTGCCATCGGGTTCCGCTGCTCTGTGTCCCTTGCAGGCTGCTCCTGCTCTGAATCTGTCTCAGGTGGCTCCTGATCAGAATCCCTCTCTCCGAAGGGAAACTCCCACCTACTCTCAACGTCCCTGTGTCTCCCCTGATCAAGGTAGGGATTATCCCCGGGCGTCATAGACTGCTAGCACCACAGGCTGAGCCAGAACTATGCTCTGATACCACAAAGGCCCAACCACTACACCAAAAGCTCGAACTGTTAGTGAGGGCGGCATCCCAGGGTGTTAAGGGTGGGGTCTTAAGGCCCACCGGAGCATCTCGGGACGGGGACCCTCGCACAGTCCCCCAATTACGCAGACCCCGACAGCGTGTCAGGGCCCACCGGACCCTCAACAGGGAGGCTGCCCTAAACAGGGATATTACAGCCCACCACACTCCGCGAGTCTCGACCTCGAGACCTCGGCTCTGATACCACTGTAATATCCCCAACGGGAAATAAACAGTAATACACAGAAAAACAACAAGCAGCTATATCGAACAAAATGTCGGAACTAGAATATGGAGCAAATACACATAAAATGCCAGAACACTAAGCCATTTTATTAATCTGAGAATATATGTATATGGGTACAAAGATAATCAGAATGAGTGCACCTATCCTTGCTCTAGGCAAGTGGAGACCCTCTCAGAATAAGAAATGGCTACAACAGAGACTGCGTCCTAGCTGCTGGAGAAACTGCCGTGGAAAACTGCTGCTGCAATGTGCTGGAACTAGGGGCTGATCCCCACACCGGAATGAGCTGAAAACTGGAAGACTGGTTGTACTCAACCCTCCGGACAAAACCCAGAAACCGTGAAGCAAGTGCTCCACCTCCGAAAATCCACCAAATAACCCTCCTCAGTAAAAACGCTGTCTCTCCCAGGAACAGCACAGAAGCTCAAGAAATACGCTGAGAAAAGGGGCTGAATCCTCCTGCAAACCCTCCAGACGAAATGGCAACCTCCTCAAGGCTGAAAAACGCTGAACTCACTGCCAAATCACCCCACAATAACACTGCTCAACCAAGACTGCGTCCTCCCTGCAGAAACTGCGTCCTCTCTCCTGAACTGCGCAGTCACTCAAGGGGCAGCTCCTATGCAAAACGTCCACCAGAAATCTACTGCAAATCACCAATTGAAACTGAAGGAAAAACCTTGCTCGAGCAGGCACTCGAAGTCCCCCGGAGCCAAGGGCGAGATCTCCGACCGGAGACACTCATATCTCACTAAACAGTGCTGCAGACCGACTAAACAACCAGCGTGCTGAAGTAGACAGAAGTCTAGCTCTCAATATCAATATCATATCAACAATGCCAAATGGAGTGAAAACCCCACCTTTTATAGTGCTAGCTCCCTCAAAACCCTAACTGCGTCCTTGCTCTCCTCCTTGACCTGCGCAGTTACCTTAGGGTCAGCGTGAGGCCTCCCCTCATGTGTGTGTGGACCCCCAAGGCCACCCCTTTAAGTCACAACGTTCATCAACTAGGAAGCACTTTATTTTATTAAGTGAGTTGACCCTCTATTTCTCACTTTATTTATTAATTTAACGAAAGGCGACAAAACTATACAAAAATGAAATATTCCAATTAAGCGATGCTAGTGAATATTACGGACATCCTAAGTCATCAGAGGTCTCCCCTTGATAAATCAGGTCTTGGCTATGCAAGTGAATCCTCAAGCAAGAATGATAAAGCTTCAAACATCAAAGATGTGAGGAACCTAGAAAGAAATGTTGATGCTCCCAGTTCCAGCAAAGGCAAGGAGAATAATCAAGACAACGATGGAAGAAATTCTACTCCAAGCAGACTTGCAGATGGTGTCAAGAATACAAAAGGCAATGAATATCATCAAAGAATACCAAGGCAAAAAGACTTTAGAAGTACATCAAGGAAAACTCCATCTCCGAGGTACCAAAGTATATTTCTTGGTTATTGCGATTCTTGTACAAACTTTGGGCACATGGCAAAAGACTGTAGGGCATATCACAAAGACAAATATAACGGTCCCCTTCAATCTCCTAGAAGCAACTTTGCAAGAAGAAGTCATGATTTCTTATTCATGAACAAGATAGAGTGTTTCAATTGCCATAACATTGGACATATGGCATGTGATTGTAACTTTACTTGGGTTCCTAAACAAGCTAAAACCATGACAACCAAGCTAGAGAAGAAAGTTACACAAGTATGGAGAAGGAAGCAACTTGAATCCGGAAGTCTCTTGAACACTCCAACCAACAACACATGTTGATTTGATGAAGACATCCTTGGCAGATGTGATATTTCAAGTATTTGATGATGAGACTCTGCCAGAAAAGAGACCATGCATACAGTTAAGGGGAGTTTTTGTTATTCTTGAGCATTCTTGCATAAGCTATCCGTGAATGGGCCCTATAAAATCCTTGATGAGCTACACATGGACAATCTTGATAGATCATCTCTCAGAAGTAACTCCATTGAAGAAAAGCATGATATTATGATGATGCCTTCTACTTGATCACAAAAGGCTAGCAATCCTTCATGAGATAAAGGAATTTGTGCAGATAGGGGGAGATGGTTCATTACATGAAGAAATATAAACACATCTATCATGAACCACATTTCCAAGAAGAGCACCATGACAAGTGGAGCAACATGAAGCAGGATGATAGGGGGAGTTCTTGGGTACCCCGTTTTCCATTGATGTCAAAGGGGGAGAAAATGTTGGAAGGGCAAGAATGTTGCCATCAATGACAAAGGGGGAGATTGTTGGTCTAAGGTTGTCATTGATGGCAATATGGAATTGGCCAAGATGTCAATATTCTTGTGATGCCTGGTTCCAGATGATGATACCATGACTCTTGGTTGATACCATCAATGAAGATGTCATGAAGAAGCCTGGAACCAACATGATGTCAAGATGACAAATATTCTTAAGGTGCCAAGTGTCAATCATAGGCCTTGTTTGATGATCTAGATCTTAAGTACCATTGAAGTATCTAATAGCCCTTGATGACATATGGAGGACTACACTTGATGACATATGGAGGACTACACTTGATGATGTCATACACTTGAAAAATGACTATACTTGATGAGGTCTTGATAACATGGTTGGAGATCATTTGATGATTGGAAAACTGCTTTAGAGCCGTTGACAAATTAATAAAGGCTGCACTAGGACATATCGCTGCACTAATATATGATGACATTGCTGATACGTGATGCTACATGAATGCTGCACTCCTACATAATGACTCTATGATCCTATGTGACATTGATAACAATGAAGAAGCCACGCTGTCCCAAACAGTCCTCATGTTGTCCCAAAGTTTTTAAGCATAAAATTTAAGGACAGTAACAAAGAAAAATAATTTTTCCAACCTTAGAGGCAACCTTTCAACATGTGACCTAGTCCATCTTAAAGAGGAATTTTTCCTCTTTCCAATGAGCCCTTACACGCCCCAAAACTCCAAATAGTTTGGGAGATATGAATTTTACAAGTTAAAGGTATATACCTGGCCCTTGAGCCGACCTATGCACAGTCATATTAAGTCGGCCTCACTTCAAATGGACGTGTCTCTTCAATTATGACGAAATCACTATAAATACAAGTCTGAAACTTCATTTTTTCCTCATCAATTTCGGTGTAAATCACATAGATAGTACAGAAAATTGACTTCACATCTTAGGAGGCCGAGAAGGAAGAGTTTAAGGGCAAATCTAATGTTTGGGTTAAAAATCTGAATTGATACCTGTATGTAAAAGGACCAGGTCTTGCAAATATGGAATAACACTTCAGATCTCTGATGTGGCTCGGAATTTAGCAGATATCTCAGATCTGTGTTTTGGACAACACCTCACAACATAAAGCTCGGACATGTTCTTTGATTTCAGCACCACAGACCTGTAACAGTTCTGCAATTTCGGGTATGTAATAGTTCTGCCACTACAGGAGTCTTAACTTATTGCAGCCTCAAGAGAGACAGCTACAGGATTTCGGACCTTTTATTTTGTTGCAAGAGAGATAGCTTCAAGAGATGTGACAAGGAGCTGCCATAAATTTTGGACCTCTGATATATTATTTCAGACCTATGTTCACTTGTCTTTACCGATGATAAGAACTGTGGTCAGATTTCAATTCGAACTGTGGAGTGTGCTAAAGATCTGAAGATCAGATTGTTGGTGATCTTCCTTAAAGAAAACAGTTGAGGTATAATAAAAAGGCTCAGTGAAGGTTTGCATTAGTGTGGAAGAGCCTTGGTCATATTTCTATAGAGGATCAAAGAGTTAAGGCCCGTAGCCTTAAGTGCAAACCTATGATCATTTTTGAAACCACGAAGGATAGTCACAGTCAAGCTTTTGGAGCCTTGGACAGTCACAGATTTGGAACTTTGAACAGTCAAGATTCTGGAGCCTTGGACAGTCATAGATTTGGAACTTGAACAGTCAAGCATTTACAGAGAAGTGTTTGGAGGTTTTGGACAAGAGAAGTATTGAACAGTGAAGACTTGGGTTGACTTGAAGAAGCTTGCAACCTTTGAGCATATTTGGAGCACACCAAGCTTTGTTGAAGATCCCTTGAAGTGTTGGAGCACCTTGTGAAGACACTCTTGAAGCACCTTGTTAACATCACTCTTGGTTGGAGCCTAAGAGGTTGAAGCCTCATAGAGACAAGGTTGGTTCCTTCGAAGATAGGGTTGGAGCCCTAGAGGACAAGAGTCCTCGAGAAATTGGGTCGGAGCCTGTAGTAGAGATAGGGTTGGAGTCCTAGAGGTTGGTGCCTCAAATTGACAAGGTTGGAGCCTTGGAAAGAACAAGTCAGTGCTTGTCACAATACAGGTTGGAGTCTGGAAGATTGGAGTCTTCATCTAGGGTTGGAGCCCTATATCATTAATGTACTTTACTTATTGTAAAGAAGAAATTAATAAAAGTATGGCACAATACTAGTTAGAGCCTAGAAGATTGGAGTCTTCATCTAGGGTTGGAGCCCTATATCATTATTGTACTTTACTTATTGTAAAGAAGAAATTGATAAAAGTATCTATTCCATCATTGTTCATTTTGTGTTCTAAATATAAGTGATCTAACTGGTAAAATCAACAATTGAAAAGAAATACTGATTCACCTCCCTCTTAGTATTTCCAACACTTTTGAGGGGTTTAACTCCATCATTTTCAGTGCTTGAGGACATTTTTGACAACTGACAACTAGACAGGAAGATCTTTCCAATTAGTTATCGTGAGCTCCATTTGGACTTCAGCAAGGCCGTCAAAAGTCAACTGGAAGCTCACATTGTGCTTTTCTCAGGGGCACACTGTGCTTTTTCCAGTTTCCTGTTTTCTTTAGAAATTTGACTTTTTCTCAATTGGTTGATGAATTTCATGGAGCTTTACTGATGTAAATGTGAAAATCAAATGTAATTATGTCTTTTAAAGTTACTAAAGGTAGATACATCAAGTAAAATTGTAATTTTGGGTCAAGTGAATCAGTTTCATCAAAGATAGGGATGAGTGTGTTGACCTACCTAGTCATTAGGATTCCAATTGAGGACTTTGGGGAACAACTCCACAAGTCATGGATTCGTCCCCTAGGAGTGGGAGAAGTGTGTTTTGGTCTATATCTTTCATTTTCTTTGTCATTGCAAGGGTTGGATGTTGTGTAATTGATCTTTGAACACTAGTGTATTCAATCATTTTTGGCAGGAACTAATAGATAGAGTGGCAACTATTGTGGTGGGATTCATGTGGTATGTGTTTTAGTATTGTTGCCTCTTATGTTTTCATATGTTTGAATGTATTATGCCTTCCATATTCATGTCCATATCTTAATGTTATTGATTTCTAAGTTAGATAAGCAAAATTAATTATTTTGATGCTTTATTTTGGAGAAATTATCACAGTTATGTTTCACTTTCCTCTGATATAAAAGAATTCATGATTTCCATGCTCTTTTCGAAACCCTAGCAGTCTCTCACACTCACCACGATACCTGAAAGTGCTAAAGTGTGTGCCTACCTTGCCCCATCACACCTTTGCAAGTCTGATTTTCAGTGCCCCGACCTAGTTTTTCATAGACCTAATTAACATCCAGCACCAAATCCAAAACAATCAAACCCTAGAGCCTATTAAACCTAGCCTAAAATATTCATTACCCAGTCAATTTGGCTGTGATATCACGGAGAGAGCCCTCTCCAGCCTAGTAGGGCTAGCTACTAGGTCAAAGCGGTTTGTGGTTACCTTTGCTGGTCTCCTTCTCAGCCTTCGGAGATCCGGTGGAGTGATAACAGGATCTTTGATACTGAAGGAGATACGCTTTCTCTTGGTCTCTTTGTCTCTTTCTTCTATGGAACTAGAGCTTGTGAAGTTGTTGGAATAACAACTTGCTCTTCTACTTCTTGGAAAGTGTTCTCTTGCCACTCTTCCTGAGTGACATATTGTTTTATTTCTAGCCTCGGTGTGTGTACATAAGGTGTTGTCTTTTGTTCAACTTTGAGTTTAGAAATAATCCCCAAGGGATCATAAGACCAGGTGAAGCTCAATTTGAACTTCATTTTCTTTAATAGAGAATCTTTCTGCTTTGTTGTTGCTCTAGTGTTGACAATGAATGGTCCTATCTGTGCTTTTAATTTGAATTGATACTTCTTGCTAGAAACAAAGTGTAGATCATCCATATTCATCATTTGTCTTATGTATTCTAGTGCAAAAATCCTAATTGGCACAAATTTAGGCAACCTATAAGGACATATCTCACATCCATAAATTTTGATCTTTATGTAGTTCTGGTAAAGATACCAGACCCCAATTTTTGTCTGCTCACTAAGGTGAATAATGCTTTTGATCTTAGGTGAAATCCTCGGAATAACATCACTACTAAGAAGACATAAGGCTATATGTAAAAACTAATTTACATAGTCAGAGAATGAGTATTCTTTTGTGTTCTTCCCTACCAAGGAAGTCCAATGAATTACAGACTAGGGGTTTAAATATATCTGTAAGAAGACATAAGGCTATATGTAAAAACTAATTTACATAGTCAGAGAATGAGTATTCTTTTGTGTTCTTCCTTACCAATGAAGTCCAATGAATTTCTGTAATGGAAATTTAAATATATCTGCTCGGAAAAACAGGACCAAGTACACAAGGACTAACTTATGCTTGAAAGCGCTTTCAGTAGAAAACTTGAGGAACTTATCATGAATACAATCTGCCAGAAATTCACTGTAATTGAAAATATGTGATGGATTCTCTCCTATTCAAAATACTGATAGAAAACCTAGAATTACCTCATCGACCCATTGGTCACTTGGATAACCTAACAGACATGAAACCATGGAGATAACTTTCTTAGACATATGTGGAAATATGGAAGATGAGTAAGGTGTATTTGTTCTTGGTAATTCATAATTTTCAAACATAAATGTTTCAAATATTTTGCTTCTTTGGGAGAAGTTGAGCTTCTAATAGATTTCCATAAGAGAATCTATAAAGAATGGATGCAAGGGGACTGTAGGATTGACCTGTAGGATTTGGAAAATTGACTTAGGGGTGACAGTAAAAAAAGCTTCATTATTTTGGGAAATTACAGCCCTCTAACTTGGGAGGTATCTGAAATTACACTAGGTGCCGAACTCTTGGAAGAAATGGGTCTGGGGAAAGGTGAATTGAGGCAGGAAGGGGTCTGACATGCTCAATTCATCATTGGCATCAAGAAATTTTCTGATTCGTCCAGTTGTGGAGTTCATAGAGATTGAACTCACACTAGGTTTCACAGATCTTATACTATTTTTCAACTAGAGGAAGATCATCTAAATTTATGGCAGGGCGCAATACTGGACTCTCTATTACTAATTTATATTTTCCCTTTGAAGACAAGATGTTGAATAGTGCCTTGGAAACAGGTGTATAGAATTACTAGGAATTTTGACGATTGTTGATGTGGCAACTGACTGGAGGTCGATGGAATTCGGATGTTAGTTGCGTTGCTACAAGAGGAAGAGAGACAAAAAAATTGAATGGAAGAAGGAAAATTTCTAACTTATTTGGGTGAGTTCATTGTTTTAACGCATCTAATTAATGCATTTAGACGTTGGTGGGAAGATGCAACGGTTAATTGGACGTTAACGAAGGAATAACAGTAAAATAGGTTAGGTGAATGAGTGATGGACATGTGGTGAGGTGTGAGGGAGTGATGGTGGGAGTGGAGTGAAGGAAAAGTGGTTTTCGGGAGGGGTAGCCAGTAAATTGTTTTCGCGGGGGGGGGGGTTCCAAAATGTTCTAGTGATGACATGTACCCCAAGCGGTGTTGGGAGCCAAACTTGTACATCTTTTCCTTCCATTTTTACCCATTTTCTTTACCCATTTGCATCATTAACATTCAAGTCATGTTCTAAAGTGCACAGGTAAACCCCTCTATATGTCTTTTTAGAATATTTAGTCAATGAAGTAAAGTCACGAGGATTATTACCTAAAGTGATTTACTAATTTCGTTATTTTCGCAGATTCGGTGGTTGGATGACCATATCCGCAATTCCAGGGACAACTCTGAGTTGGTAGCGCTATTACGGGCAACGCTGCAATAGCACAAAGACTCTAGATCCTTTCTCTTCCTTCTATAGCATTTAGTTTGTCTATTATAATGTTGTATAATTGTAGGCACTAGCTGCCGGGATTTCAAGAACATTCATTGTAAACATTTGTATAAGAAGGGCTCTGAAGTTGTGAGTCGAGGGTTGGCTATGCAAGGAATTGAGTTTTGTAACAGAGCATTATTATTAAGTTAAAACAAGTTATCTCATGTTACTCTTGTAAGTTTGTGAGTACATCGCAGCCTTGATCAGAGAGTTGGGCCTACTCTCTTGATCAGGGGTTGCGTGTTTTCTGTGTGTGTTGATTAATTATATTTCTTGTTTTGTATATTTCATAATTGTTGTGACAGTAGACATAATTGTTGATATCTATATTGTTGTGAATGTATTGCAAGATTTACAATTTATTACTGCTATTTTTTTATTGTTGTCACAGTGATTGTTCCTTTGCTTAATTTATCGAATCCACGATTGATATAGAATTGTGCTATTGTGATCTGCATATATTTTGCACGTTAGCTTTGCAATAACAAACGCACCCAGATTGATAATTAATGTGGGAAAGGGTTTGAATAATCATTCACACTTGGACACCAACATTTTGGCGTCGTTGCCGGGGAGGCTAAAAAAGGTGCAAGAACACCATTCATATTGATCTAAGAATCAATCTCTCATCCTAAGGAGAGAAATGCTACCCTGCTCTAGATCCTGAGTGTAGTTGTTCTGTTTTTCTTTTTGATTGATTTCTTAGGAACCAATCTCTCGTCCTAGGGAGGGAAATGCTACCCTGCTCTTGGTCATGAGTGTTAGTCGCTTTTCTTTGCTTTTCTTTCTGGTGATTTCTTAGGGCCCAATCTCTTGTCCTGGGGAGGGAAATGCTACCCTGCTCTAGGTCCTGAGCTTAAGATTTCACTGATTTTCTTTCTTTCTTTGCTTTTTGTTAAAAACTCAATCTCTCGTCCTGGGGAAGGAATTGCTCTTGCCCTGCTCCAAGTCCCGAGCATAGCAGTTTTTTTTTATTTAAATGTTTTTCTCCTCATCAATTGTATGAACAGAGATCTAAATAAAAGTGGTAGAGGAGGACCCCCAACGAAAGGAAGAAAGGATTTGGGATCGGATCACCTATATCCAAGACCTTATCGTGAAGGCTGAATGAGAAGCATCTTCACGAGCCGCTGTCAGGGTAAGAACTCAGACAAAATCCGAGGGGAAGTCTTTCGTACAACCAGTGCTATCCACGGTATCGGAGAAGACCCTTTCAACGGCAGAAGAAGAAGTAAACATAGTTTTAGTAGAAGAAACACCCATGTTGTCAGTAGAAGGAGAGGAAATTGCAAGCAGGGGATCTGCGGAATTAAGCAATTTCAATGAGGAAGAAGAACTTCTAAAAGAGTTTGTGTCACCACGAGACCGAGGAAGTGTTGTGAAACCTCCTATGATTGAATCACCTCATTCATCATATGTAGAACCAGTCGAAATCTTGGGTGAGTATTAGAGGATATTATGGCACCTGCAACTTCCTCTATTGATTTCCTAATTGGGGACATCAAAGGTGATGCACCAATGAAGCCTATCCCTTTAACAACTTTACCTAATTTTCATGGGCTTTCCTCTGAAGACCTTGATACATTCCTCTTTGAATTTGATATTGTTTGTCATGGGTAAGACTATATTGTTGATGCTCAGAAATTGAAGATATTCCCTGCTATGTTGAAGGGAACATCCCTGCGATGTTTCATGGGTTTGGGGGTAAAACTATCTCCTCATGGGATGACATGAAAAACATTTTTCTAGAGATGTACCAAGATTACTGTAAGTCTCGTGATATCAAGAAAGTTTTTTTCAAGTTTATACAGAAAGAAGATGAGAATATGGAAGATTGTGTGGAGCGATTTAAATATACGCTACAGAGGTTAGGCCATAGTAACCTGGACAAAGATATTATGAAGATCATCCTTCTCCGAGCATTAAGGAAAGACTCTCTGGAGCTTTTACAAATAGTAGGAAAAGGGCATATATCGAAATAAGATTTCGATACTATCTGTGAGTTGTGCATCTAGTGTTCATGAGGGGCTACGAGAAATAGACAAGTGATTCGGTCATCAAAAACGTCTGGTGGACGGGTCACAAAGGCAGAAATTGGGAATCTACTAGATAACCTGAGGAGTGATATCTTGAGTACACTATCTACCCAGATGGACACATTGCAAGCAAAGCAGAAGTAGATGGAATTGGAGAAGACCATGGCCATATTCTACCCTCAGTGCAGAAAGAGACATTTGTTGAAGGAATGTCCATGGAACATGGTTGAAGCTTGTGCAATTTGCGAACAGAGTCATGCAACCAGCCCGTGTCCTTCCTTACCAGGATTGAAGGCAGTCTTTCAATGATCAAGTGAAAAGGGTGCGTGGATCAACTGTATTTCATGGTATCAAAGAAGCCATGGTAGCCACGGCCATCGAATATGAATCAATGTATGCCTAATGACCCATCTCAGTATTTCAGTAATTTGAATATTGGTCCCCAGCTATACCTTTTTCACCAGCATGGCCCCAGTATTGTCAATATCCACCTTGGCAACCATGGTTCCCTCAGACTAGTTCGAACCCTTCATGAACCCAGAACTGGCGTGGAACTTCTCCTCCTAGACAATTCCCCCAACCTATGCCACAACATCAACTCCAGTTGCCTTCCAATATTCCTCCTAGTAATCCACCCCTTCGACCTCAGCTTCCCATCCAACCCAATCCAAATCCTAACAATAAGGGAGTTCAGCAAGCTGACACTCTCAACCTTCCTTCATACAGCATCTCTACCGCAGAATTTAATGGAATAAATTTACGATCTGGGCAGGTAGTGAATGCTCAAACTTCAACTATTATCATTGAACAAGTTGATGGTGAGGTCATGGAAGCAGAACCAAAAATAGTTGGGGATAAACAAAACCAAGACATTGAAAATCAAACATCTCCTCAACATACTGTTAACTATGGATGCCAAGTCTATCCACCCTATCGTGAAATATTGGCCATGAGTAAACAGAGCCCTCAAGCAGAATTTGATTTTCTAGGGGAATTGAAAAATTAGTTTGTTAAAATTTCCCTACTCCAAGCTATGAGGGATGTACCAATCTATGCGAAAACACTCAAAGAATATTGTTCTAAAAAGCCTGGAAATAAATCAAGGGACCCACTTACCATCCATTTGATGGGAAAATTTATCCCTGTAAAATATGGGGACCCAGGGAATTCAATTCTGACGGTACAAATTAATCGGGTTGAAATCCCAAATGTACTAGTAGATTTGGGTGCCACCAAAAACGTCATTACTTTTGAAACTATGCATGCATTGGGTCTTAGAAACCTTAACCCTACTCCTATTGTCTTGGAATTGGCAGATATATCTACAGTAAAACCAGTAGGGAAGTTGGAAGACATTACGATTTCAGTAGACTCATGGTAGTATCTCGTGGATCTCTTAGTATTACAAACACAGTCCCCAGCTGGTGGCCATCCCTTAATTTTGGGAAGACCTTGGCTTGCAACTGCAGATGCCTATATTGGGTGTCGGTCTGGAAATATGGTTATATCTAATGGGAAGGTTTCGAAGAACCTCACTCTTTATCCTCCTGCGGAACCAAGCCCATCAGAGAAACCATCAATCAAACAAAAACCTCTACCAATGGAAGGATCTGAATTTGACAACAAAGAAATTAGACCGGTCCTTACCATTGGTCAGGCCCTTCAATTCAAAACAAAAAATGGAATGGGGTAATGGTAAAAATAAAAATGGAAAGTATTTCGAAAAACGAGCAACATCAAAATAGATAATGGTAATAACGATAAATGGTGATGGTAATTATTTCGCAAGATTTAGAAAGGATTGATTAGCTTGTCAGAATGTACTTACTTCAAGTCCCGATGCATTTCAATAATTATGCGAAATAATGGTGAAAATCGTGGGATGTACTATCGGCACGGGTTCTAATGATCATGTTGGCAAATCATTATTGTGATTTGATGATGCCATTATTCGGTTTTGACAACACCCCCCCAACTAATAAATGATCGTCCACGAGCACGTCAAATGTATTTTCAATGGAATATTCAATCAAATCCGTAAAAGTTGACAGGGACGTACTTGGTGACTTACCTCAGTGGAGTAACAGCTCTGCAGAGTAACAGCGGTGAGGGAGTAACAACACCGACGAAGTAACAACACCGGACACTTAGAAAAATTTCTAGAGTAACAACACGAGAGGAGTAATAACACCCAATACTTAGAAAGTTTCCAAAGTAACAACATCGCAGGAGTAACAACACCGGGTACTTGGAGAAGTTTAAGGAGTAACAACACCCAACACTTAGAAAAATTTTCCGGAGTAACAGTATCAGAGGAGTAATAGCATCCAACACTTGGAAAAAAATTTCCAGAGTAACAACATCATAGGAGTAATATCACCGGGTACTAGAAAAATTTTCTAGAGTAACAACGCCCAATACTTAGAAAATTTCCAGAGTAACAACATCAGAGGAGTAACAGCATCGAAGGAGTAACAACATCCAACACTTAGAAAATTTTCAGAGTAACAGCATCAGACGAGTAATAGCATCGAAGGAGTAACAACATCCAACACTTAGAAAATTTTCCTGAAGGAACATCATCATAGGAGTAAAAGCATCGGGTACTTAGAAAAATTTTCATCTCTGCAAAATTGCACACCAGTAGTAGTTCCTACAAAAGAAAAAAAATTGAGTACTAACAGTATTTTATTCATATATATATATATATATATTTTTTAAATTTTAATTCAAGGATGCAGAGGAGGAATTCTCTGCACTAACAACCTTCAGACCAGATTTTTTAGAGAGATGCTTAATGAAGGCATCCTTAGAAGCTGGGCGATGATACAGTCTCAGATGATGTCCATTTACTATAAAATAAGCATGTATATCATCAATTGTGACAAGTCTGACTGTTCCGTTATCAAAAACTGTGTCCACTTCATAAGGTCCCATCCAAGGAGAGCAAAGCTTTCCTTTGAAATCCTTAAAATGGGAATCATAGAGTAATGCCCAATCTCCTCTGTGAAACACCTTATTTTTAATAAATTTATCGTGCCATTTTGTTCTCTGTTGCTGAATCGCAGCAGTCTTCTAGACAACCATCGAACGAATTTCATCTAATTCATTTAGTTGTTCCAGCCGGTGTTTCTAGACATCTGACAGATCAAGTCCTACCTCAAGAGCTGTTCTGACTGTACTAATCTCAAATTCTACTGGAAACAAGGGGGATTTCCCATAAACCAACTCAAATGGTGAAAACCCTGTTGTGTTCCGCCATGTTGTTCTGTATGCCCATAGAGCTTCAGGAAGTTTTCAGCCCAATCCGGACGATGTCTTGTGTAATATTCCCAATTAGCGATGGCTAATTGGAAATATTAATTTTGATCAATTTTGCCTACTATAGTTAAATTATAAATAAAATTGAGTAGAGGGGGACATAACTCACTCTAAACATAAAGTTCACTCCTTAGTAGACACAACGTTGTAACTTAAGTGGGCCAAGGGGGGCAAAGAGACCACGTAGAGAGGGGACCCACTAGATCACGTGGAGGGACTGCGCAGGTTGAGTTGGCAACGTGGTGCCAAGAGAGGCTACGTTGGAGATGATGGGCCTAGGGTTTGAGAGAGAGGCCAACGTTATAAAAGGAGGAGAGCCTCCTCATTTTGGTCATTTGATGTTTATGATATTGAGCTGGTCACTTCAACTTCTTGAGCACGCTAGTTGTTTAGCTAGTCTGCAGCACTATTTAGTGCACCGAGTGTCTCCGTTCGGAGATCTCACCCTCAGCCCCGGGGGACTTCGAGTGCCTGCTCGGGTGAGGTAGTCCCATCAGTATTTTTGCAGGAGGATCGAGTTGAGGCTTGGTGGTGGAGCTTGGCATCTAGTGACTGCGCAGTCTTGAGAGGGAGGACGCAGTCCATTTCTTGGGAGCTCCGGATTGGGCTTCTTTTGGAGGTTTCGAGCTTTGAGATTGAGCAAGGGGCCAGCCCTTGCCTATTGGAGGATTTTGGCAAAGTTTGAGGCAATATTTTGGTGGATTCCGTCAGTGTCAGCGCAGAGCCTTGGAGGATAGCGTAGATCCTCAAGGGGGTGATTTTTGGGGGTTGGCTATTTCAGAAATGCTCTCTGGGCTTTTCTGGGTTTGGTGAGTAGAGGTGGATTCCAGAGTTTCAGCTTTTTCCGAGTAGGGGAGCAACCCCAAATACTCATTTTGGTTCCAGCAGTAGCAGCAGCACAACAGTTCTCCGTCAACTTGGACGCAGATCAGAGAGCAGCCATTTCTTTGTCATTCTGAGAGCTTTTCATCACTTGTCTGGTGCAAGTCTAGGTGCCATCACTCTGATCACCTATTGTACTCATTTCTATTCTCAGTATAATAAAATGGCTTATCTTTCTCTCTATATTTCTGGGTATCTGTTACATGTTCTACATATGCTATTGTATGCTTGCACTACTGTTATTTCTCTCTTTGAGCATTCCAGATAGTATACCACTTGGTGTGTTTTTCCCATACTCTTAGACAGAGTCTGGAAAGGGCTAGGTAGCCTCCAGATCCCACCCTCTTTTCAGAGGTGACATATCTGGTAAACGCTCTCCCAGTCCATCTCTGGTCGGAGTTTGCTTGTGTTTGAGAGATATCCCTGAAAAGGGATATTACATCTTGCCACAATCTTTGTCAAGATATTTTCCAATACCTTGTTCGTGCTTTCCACCTGACCATTCGCCTTGGGATGATATAGAGATGTGACTCTATGTTTTATTCCATATTTTTGCATAATCCTCTCTATCATGTGTGATGTGAATTGCGCTCCTCCATCTGAAACAATCTCTCTTGAAGCACCATAACGAGCAAAAATCTCTTCAAATAGAAAATCTGAAACAACCTGCTCTATTGCTTTCACAATAGCCTTGGCTTCCACCCACTTAGTCACATAGTATGTGCAGACCAAAATGTGGACCTTCTGATGTGAAGGTGGGTTAAACGAACCAGAAAAATCGATAGCCCACTTTTCGAAAGGTTCAAGGACTACCTGGGGCTATAGTGGCATTTCATCTAATCGACCAGGTTGATCCATCTGTTGGCAACTGTCACATGCACAGACATAGTCTCGAGCAACCTGGAAGATAGAGGGCCAATAATATCCCACCTGTAATACCTTATGCCCTGTCTTTTTATCTGCAAAATGCCCTCCACAAGGACCATCATGAGTAGCTTTTAGTACTTCATAGATGGCATCCTCAGATAAATAGTGCGAGACTTGTTGATCGACCCCTATATAAAAGAGATATCCTACTATCCGGGAGTATTGGGCACTATGATGAATGATCTTTCGTTGTTCCCTGTATGACAAATGACAAGGCACCTTTCCTGTAGCAAGATAGTTAGCAATATCTACATACCACGAAGGATTAGTGGAAATTGCAAAAATATGTTCATCTGGAAAATTGTCCTCTATGGGTGTGCATTCGTCATTACTATCCAATCTAGACAGAAAATCAGCAACTATAGTATCCTTCCCTGGTTTATCTACTATTGTGATATCAAAATTTTGAAGCAATAGCAACCATCTTGTAATGCGACCAGGGGTGATAGGTTTAAACATCAAATACCTGATTGCTGCGTGATCAGTACGTGCGAAAGTAGGATGCCCAGTAATATAGTGTCGAAATTTGTTGGTAGCATAGATAACAGCCAGGAATTCCTTTTCAGTTTCCGTGTAGTTTAGTTCAGTAGGAGTCAAATTCTTGCTGACATAGTAAACTACATATGGTTTCTTATCTTCCTGTTGTCCTAGAACTGCCCCAACTATTGTCTGAGAGGCATCAGCATGGATGTGAAACAAAAGTGCCCAATCCAGTCCTCGCAGGATCAGAGCTACACAAACAAGTTCCTTGATTTTTCTAAAAGTTTCTTCACAATCATCAGTCCACGAAAATTCCGCATCTTTAGTTAGCAACTGAAAAAGTGGGGATGCTATTTTAGAAAAAAATTCTATAAAACGCCTGTAATAGTCAACACAACCAAAAAACTATGTACCTGTGTGGGTGCCTTAGGTACAGGAAAATGAAAAATTACCTCCACCTTGGCTAGATCAACTCGAATTCCAACAGTCGAAGGCAGGTATTCCAAAACTATTCCCTCTTCCCTCATCATGTGACATTTAACCGTACTCAGAGAGACATGGGTCTGCTTGCATCTTTCGAGCACTTTTTCTAAATTTCCAATCCTTCTTCAAATGAATCCCCATATGGAGTAAAGTCATCCATATAAATCTCAACGTTGTCGTCGACTAGATCAGAAAAAATCCCCAATATTGCCCTTTGGAATGTTGCAGGCGCAGTAAAAAGACCGAATGGCAGGACTCGGTATGCAAAGGTTCCCTAGGGGCATGTGAAGGTGGTTTTATCTTGATCCTCAGGAGCTATTTGGATCTGATTATACCCGCTAAACTCGTCCAGGAAGGAGAAAAACTTCTTCCCAGCCAAGGTATCCAGGACTTGGTCAATGAACGGCAAAGGGAAATGATCTTTCTAAGTTGCTTTGTTCAATTCCCTATAGTCCACGCAAATTCACCATTTACCATTCTTCTTGTGAACAATAACCAGCAGAGACACCAACTGGTTGTCCGAGATGGGGTAAATGAATCCTACATCTAGTAACTTCTGAAGCTCGTCTTTGACAACGTTCTTTAAGGCGGGGTTCATGCTTCTCTCAGGTTGTCTTACAAGATGGAAATATTATTCGATGTATATATAATGAATGCATAAATTACCAGGAATCCCCTTCATGTTTGTGTAATCCTAGGCGAAGGCTTCCTTATGGTTTCGAAGAAATTTTAGGAGTTGTTTTGTCTGGGATTTTGAAAGATTCAAGTTGATGTTCAATGTTTTTCTCAGCTCTATTTCACTGGGAATACTATCGTGGGATGAAGTTGTAGGTATGTTTTCAATTTCATCTTCTGGTTTAATAATTTCCTGTGTTTCACAACGCATAGCAGATTCCAGAATCTGACGAGTTGAATCAAAAACAGAACAGGGATCATTAATAAAAGTGTTAATAGTATCATCCTCTATTTCTGTTTTGAATTGAAGGGCCTGCCCAATGGTAAGGACCAGTCTAATTTCTTCGTTTTCAAATTCAAATCCTTCCATTGGTAGAGGTTTTTCATTTGATTGATGGTTTCTCTAATGGGCTTGGTTTTGCAGGAGGATAAAGATTGAGGTTCTTCGTGGCCTTCCCATTAGATATAACCATTTTTCCAGACCGACACCCAATATAGGCATCTGTGATTGCAAGCCAAGGTCTTCCCAGAAGCCACTAGCTGGGGACTGTGTTTGTAATACTAAGAGATCCACGGGATATTGCCATGAGTATACTGAAATCATAATGTCTTCCAACTTCCCTACTAGTTTTACTGTAGATCTATCTGCCAATTCCAAGACAGTAGGAGTAGGTTTAAGGTTTATAAGACCCAATGCATGCATAGTTTCATAAGTAATGACATTTATGGTAGCACCCAAATCTACCAGTACATTTGGGATTCAACCCCATTAATTTGTACCGTCAGAATTGGATTCCCTAGGTCCCCATATTTTACAAGCATAAATTTTCCCAGCATGATGTCAGACAATTTTCCCAACACATGGATGGTAAGTGGGTCCCTTGATTTCTTTCCAGGGTTTTTAGAACAGTATTCTTTTAGTGTTTTCGCATAGATTGGTACATCCCTCATAGCTTGGAGTAAGGGAATTTTAACAAACAAATTTTGTAATTCCCCTAGAAAATCAAATTCTGCTTAAGGGCTCTGTTTACTCAGGGCCAATCTTTCAGGATAGGGTGGATTGACTTGGCGTCCCTGGTTAACAGTAGGTTGAGGAGATGTTTTATTTTCAATGTCTTGGTTTTGTTTATCCCCAACTATTTTTGGTTCTGGTTCCATGACCTCACCATCAACTTGTTCAATGAGAATGGGTGAAGTTTGAGCATTCACTACCTGCCCAGATCATAAATTTATTCCATTAAATTCTGAGGTAGAGATGTTGTATGAAGGTTGAGAGTGTAAGCTCGCTAAACTCCCTTATTGTTAGGATTTGGATTGGCTTGGATGGGAAGCTAAGGTTGAAGGGGTGGATTACTAGGAGGAATATTGGAAGGAAACTGGAGTTGTTGTTGTGGCATAGGTTAGGGGAATTGTCCAGGAGGAGAAGGCCCATGCCAGTTCTAGGTACATGAAGGGTTCGAACTAGTCTGAGGGAACCATGGTTGCCAAGGTGCATATTGACAATGCTGGGGCCATGCTGGTGAAAAAGGTACAGACTGGGGACAAATATTCAAATTACTAAAATACTAAGATGGGTCCTGAGGCATACCTTGATTCGTATTCGATGTTCGTGGCTGCCATGGCTTCTTCGATCCCATGAAATACAGTTGATCCATCACACCCTCTTCGCTTGTTCCTTGAAATATTGCCTTCAATCCTAGCAAGGAAGGGCACGAGGTGGTTGCATGAATCTATTCGCAAATTGCACAGGCTTCAACTGTGTTCAATGGACATTCCTTTAGTGAATGTTTCTTTCTGCACTAAGGGCAGAATATGGCCATGGTCTTCTCCAATTCCATCAGTTTCTGCTTTGCTTGCAACGTGTCCATCTGGGCAAATAGTGTACTCAAGATATCGGTCCTCAGGTTAGCCAATAGATTCTCAATTTCCGCCTTTGTGACCCCTATCGCCGCAAAGACTCTCCCCGTCCCTCTCCCGCACCCCTCCCCCTCACTGCTCTACCTTTCCCCCTCACTGCGGCCCTCCCCCTCACTACTCTACCCATCCGCCTCACTGCACCCCTCCCACTCACTACTCTCCTTGTCCCCCTCACCGCACCCCTCCCCCTCGCTGCTCTCCCTGTCCCCCTCCCGCAAACTCTCCCTCCCTTCCTACACCCCTCCCCCTCGCTGCTCTACCCGTCCCCCTCATCACAGCCCCCCCCCCCTCGCTGCTCTACCCGTCCCCCTCATCACAGCCCCCCCCCCCTCGTTTCTCTACCCGTCCCACTCACCACACCCCTCCCCCTCGTTGCTCTCCACGTTCCCCTCACTCCCCGCCCCACTCCCGCAAACACTCCCCCTCTCTGCTCTACCCATCCCCTTCACCGCACCCCTCCCCCTCGATGCTCTCCTCGTCCCCCGTCCCCTTCCCACAACTCTCTCTCCCCTCCCGCAAACGCCCCCTCCCCCTCGTTGCCCTTCTCGTCCCCCTCACCACAGCCCGTCCCCTCACCATCATGCTCATCATTCACCTCCCCACATACACCTTCCCTTAACCCACCTCCCCCAAGTCGACCTCCCCTAGGTCCGACCTTCCCCAGGTCTAACCACCACAACAACAAAAAAAAAAATCACACAATTATTTTTCTTCCAGAACTAGTTTTTTTACAACAATTAATTTTTTTTTATATCAGAGTGCATTTTCACTCCAGCATTGATTTTTTTGCAGTAAAGTACATTTTACACCAGAATTGAGTTTGTTTTCCCTCTAGCAAAATTTGTTTGTTTCCCAAGAGTCACAACGCATTCTCTCATATCTATTGTGGGAGTTGTTCTCTCCGGCAAGGAGAACTATCCTGAATGGTCTCGAAAAATCAAGCACACTCTCATTTTTAATGAGTTGTGGAGAGGAATTTGTGAAGGAGAAAGAAACAATCCACCGACAAAGCCCACCTCAGACAAGGAGATCGCCATTTGGGAAAACAAGAATTGCAAGGCCTATGCCTTGATTGCAGCTTCTATAAATGAAGAGGTGAGTCACCATATTACACTGTTTGCCTATGAAGCCTTGAGCAAATTAAAAGAACTCTATGACTCACATTCAGAACTTGAAATTGTTCAATGAATGATTAAGTTGTTCAACCTTGAATTGAAAAATGATGACCCTCTTGCTTTAGCATTAGAAGTAAGATCTATCATGCATGACATTAAGAATACTGGTGTAGAAGTTGACATACCTCTCATAGCTTATGTTAAGGCATTGTATCCCACTTACTCACATTACCTTGAGTCACTGCAAGCAAATGGAAACCTCAAGAAAATCACCTTTGATTCTCTTGAGAAAAAGTTTGCAGAAAGAGAAAGATTTTGGAAAGATGATAGCCCCACTGTCTTCTAAAGAGGTTGTATGTTTCGCACATAGAGAGAAGAGTCATGCTCAAGATTCTTCCAGAGGAAGAGGTGGCCAAAGAGGAAGAGGAAGAATGAATTTCAGAGGAAGGAAGGGCAGACAAATTCAAACTAAAAAAATCTTATCTTCATTGCATATGCTGCAATAAAGATTGGCATGATGCATCTACATGTAAGTTGCCTTGGGATAAAATTGAGCAACAAAGAAATTAAGAAAAAGGTAAAAATCATGACAGAGACAAAGGTAAAGCACCTGAATCCGCTCATTATGTTGTAGCACATTTTAACAATAGAGTAACTGAAGACTTTTTTGATGTTTCATTTACTTCTTGGAGAAATGATTTGTTGCTAGATTCAGGAGCAACATGTCACATGAATTTAAAAAAAAAAAAGATTTTTTTGAAGAATTTACTGACAAGGTTGATGGAGCAAAATACTTCGCAGATAAATCTAAACTCAAGCCATCAGGGCTTGACACAATCAAGCTTAAGTTCCCTGGTCTTCCAGATCATCTTATACATGAGCTTCTATACCGCCCTGAGTTGAGGAGAAACTAGTTGTCATTGGTCCACATCCGCTAGCAAGGACACTCCATTCACATGCTTGATAGCCTTAAGCAAAATAAAAGAACTCTATGACTCACATTCAGAACTTGAAATTGTTCAATTAATGATTAAGTTGTTCAACCTTGAATTGAAAAATGATGACCCTCTTGCTTTAGCATTGGAAGTAAGATCTATCATGCATGACATTAAGAATACTGGTGTAGAAGTTGACATACCTCTCATAGCTTATGTTAAGGCATTGTATCCCACTTACTCACATTACCTTGAGTCATTGCAAGCAAGTGGAAACCTCAGGAAAATCACCTTTGATTCTCTTGAGAAAAAGTTTGCAGAAAGAGAAAGATTTTGGAAAAATGACAGCCCCTCTGTCTTTTGAAGAGGTTGTATGTTTCGCACATAGAGAGAAGAGTCATGCTCAAGATTATTCCAGAGGAAGAGGTGGCCGAAGAGGAAGAGGAAGAATGAATTTCAGAGGAAGGAAGGGCAAACAAATTCAAACTAAAAAAATCTTATCTTCATTGCATATGCTGCAATAAAGATTGGCATGATGCATCTACATGTAAGTTGCCTTGGGATAAAATTGAGCAGCAAAGAAATTAAGAAAAAGGTAAAAATCATGACAAAGACAAAGGTAAAGCCCCTGAATCCGCTCATTATGTTGTAGCACATTGAACAATAGAGTAACTGAAGACTTTTTTGATGTTTCATTTACTTCTTGGAGAAATGATTTGTTGCTAGATTCAGGAGCAACATGTCACATGAATTAAAAAAAGAAGAAGATTTTTTTGAAGAATTTACTGACAAGGTTGATGGAGCAGTATACTTCGCAGATAAATCTAAACTCAAGCCATCAGGGCTTGACACAATCAGGCTTAAGTTGCTTGGTCTTCCAGATCATCTTATACATGAGCTTCTATACTGCCCTGAGTTGAGGAAAAACTAGTTGTCATTGGTCCACATCTGCTAGCAAGGACACTCCATTCACATGCTTGATGGCAAGCTTGAAGTCAGAAAAGCATCAGATCGCTCACTTGTCATGGAGGGAATAGAAGAAGGAATACTCCTAAAGTTGCAAGGTACCTCTGCTCATGCACAAAACTTTGCATTCAGTTCTCATCATGATGAAGTACATTCCCATCAAGTCTTTTATGGCATGCTAGATTTGTACACTTAAACTATGACAGCCTTCGATTGTTGAAGAAAAATGGTGTTACTGGAATTCCCACAATTCCTAGGAAACTTAAGCAATGTGATGATTGTATTCTAGGAAAGAATAGCAAATAGTCCTTTCATGATTCACATTCCAGAACACATTGAAAACTTGAGCTTATTCATTCAGATTTATGTGGCCCCATGCATGTTGCTTCTGCAGATGGAAATAAATAAATGATGAAATTTATTGATGATTACACCAGAATGTGTTGGGTTTACTTATTGAAGAACAAATCTGATGCTTTTCAAACAATCAAGAATTTTCATGCATGGATTGAAAATGATGCACAAACTCATGTTGGCTCTTTGCGCACTGATAATGGAAAAGAATACACCTCAAACGAATTTGAAAAATATCTTCGCCAACATGGGATCAAACATCAAACAATTGTGCCCTATAATCCCCAACAGAACGATGTAGCTGAAAGAATGAACGGGACAATTTTAAATATGTTTCACTCCATGATGTTAAGAATGTAAAATTGTTGTTTTGGGGATGATGCAGTTCTCTGTGTTGTGTACATAAAGAATAGGTGTCTGTTAAATTTAGATAACAATGGTGTTCTATGCTTGATGCACTTTTACTTCAATCTTTCTTAGGCCCAATACAAAATAGCAATCACATAAACTTGAAAGCAAAATGTTGATAGAACACAATAATAGATCAACAGAAGACAAGCCAAATATAGATCAAATTTACAATTCCTTATGTCTAGCAAAGATATGAGATATTGTTGTGTTACGGCGGTCAACAAGATGCTTCAACCAGCAAAGTCTTTCTTGATCAGCTAGCACTTTCATGTGTCACACCCACAACCCTCAAAGACATCTCATCACAAGTCAACACAAGTCAAACTAGGGACAGCGCAAAAAAGTCAACGTAGACAACTTCATAAAAGTCAACGCATCAAACTAGGGCTTTGGTCAAACAACCCAAAATTCCTCAATTTTAGTGCCCAGCTGTACAGCCTCCTAAAATCAGAATTTCTACAGAATATTAAGGTCAAACGACCAAGGGTTGACCATGGTCAACGTTGGTCAACCCTGCAGCAAAAAAGCCCTAAACAGATCAGCGCAGAAAACAAAAAGCCCTAAACAGATCAGCATAGAAAACAGTAGCTTTGCTCCACACGTGTGAGGGGAAAGAGGGCCTCCAAAGGCTATCAAACCAATCAGATCACAATGAGAGAATGTGTGATGAGATGATGAGAAAATGACCTCCGAGTCTCTCCAATTTATATTCATCAATGAGGGTGTGTGACACATCTCTCAGGCATGTGGGATAAATCTAGCCGACCTTGCACATGTGGAAAATAAATTCAAAATCAATGTTCTGCTCATCCGATCAAGATGATCTTTAGATCAATCTTGCACCTCTTCGAAAGAGGAATCCAACAAAAATATGACCATCATCATATGAGCAGTGTAACATGGAGTTTGGACCTAGTTGCCCAAAATTAACACTCTCTCTCAACTAGGGAGAACTCCATCTGTCCACAAGTGCCATAACGTTTTTTGAAGAGTTGTATCACATGTCATAGCCCCCAATGGACTTCCTCCAACCTGGTAGAGTGTATCAAAAAACCAATATAAAGAGCATTCTTGAAGTTCTTCCAGATAAGTACCTTTCCATCAACGAATGCCACCTTGAACCCTTTGTATTCCATCGCTGAAATGGACACAAGGTTCTTCTTCAAATCAGGTACAGACAACACATCTTGTAATTGGATAACTTGACCTTGAGATAAATGGAGGGTGATAGTCCCTGTCCCTTTCACGAGATAGGTGGCATTATCTCTAAGGATAATTTCCAGATTAGTATCCTTCTCAACCAAATCAGAAAGGGCTTCTTTATAACCAGTGAGGTGCCTTGAAGCACCACTACCAATTAACCTGACATCCAGGGTGTCGGGTGGAGATGCAGCAAAGAGGGCAAATATAAGAATAAAATCATTTCTCTTATTATCAACAACATTAGACTCATCGTACCTGGAATTTCTTGACCTCTTGAAAGGTTGCCCATTTCCATTACGATCAGAGGGAGCCTTCCTTTTTCCTTGGAACCTGTTGTTCCTGCCATTCCTTCTCGAGTTGTTGTTGTCATCATCCCTGGGAGAGTCCCTTATATTAGGGCACTCTCTTGCATAGTGACCGGTCTTGTTACAAGTGTAACATCTTCCCTTCCTTTGGGCCCCGCTCTACAATGGTTTTGATTTCTCAGGCCACCACGGTTCTTCTTCTTTGCAAGAGCAGCAAAGGCAGTAGGGTCACTTCCATTACCATTAGAGGCATACTCCATCATTCTTGTTTCCTCTTGAGTGCATCTCGTCAATATTTCATCAAAATCAGGAATCACATTATTATTGAGAATAGTGGTATTGAATACATGCCAATCACGGGGGAGACCTCCAAGTGCAATAAGAACCATCTCTCAATTAGATATTGCTTCCCCAATAGCTAGGAGGTTATTCCTGATTTCAGTTAGCCTCATAAAATATGATTGAATAGATTCATCCTTACCATTCTTGATATTATTCAATTGATTTTTGAAGAAGAGGATTTGATTAGCATTGCTAGCCCTGAACATGCTCACCAGCTTATCATCAATGAGGGTGTGTGACACATCTCTTAGGCATGTGGGATAAATCTAGCCAACCTTGCACATGTGGAAAATAAATTTAAAATCAATGTTCTGCTCATCCAATCAAGATAATCTTTAGATCAATCTTGCACCTCTCTGAAAGAGGAATCCAACAAAAATATGACCATTGCCATATGAGCAGTGCAACATGGAGTTTGGACCTAGTTGCCCAAAATTAATAGTGTCCTAATTCAATCAGAAACAAACTCCTTATGAAATGTGGCATGGCCACATTCCTTCGGTAAAGCATTTCATGGTCTTTGGTTCCACCTGTTATGCTTTGATACCTAAGGTACAAAGGAATAAACTTGGTGCTAGAAGTCGAAAATGCATCTTCTTGGGGTATTCCAATACCTCCAAAGGATATCGTCTCTATGATAAAGTCAATAAGAAGTTTTTAGTATCCAGAGATGTCATATTCCTTGAATCTTCCAAGGCTGACAATGTTGTTGAGCGGAAACTTGATCACTTGGATAGATTCACACATGCAAAGTCATTTCAAGAATTTGATAATCAGATTCCACATCTTGAAGGGGGGATTCCTATACTGAATCAATATGTGGAATCATCTTCCGAAGTACTCTCTCCCCCACATGAAGAACCAACCACGGATGACACCTTGAACGATATGATTGACAAAATTGGGAGATTGAATCTTGATTCAATTCCAACTCAGGCAAATGAGCAGCCTGGGCCATCTCAGAAAAGTCCCTCTAAATGGCTGACAAAGACACTAGAAAACGTCTGTCCCGATGAGGTTAGAAAGACAGGAACAAGAAGTTCCACCAGACAAAATGGAGGTGACATAGATAATTCTAATTCACCTATTGATATGGATATTGCTTATAACTGTGAACTGAATTTTTCTACAGATCCTGAACCAACTTCCTTCAAAGAAGCCGCTTCTCATGATGAATGGAATGAAGCGATGCAAAAGGAGTATGATGCCTTGATAAAGAATGGCACTTGGAAGCTGGTTGATCCTCCTTTGGGAACCAAACCAATTGGCTACAAGTGGGTCTACAAGAACAAGTACAAAGCGGATGTCTCACTTGACAAGCACAAAGCCAAGCTTGTGGCAAAAATTTTTGCACAGAAAGAAGGGGTCAATTATGAGGAAACTTTTTCCCCCACAGCAAATGGGCCACCATCCGGACACTCTTTGCCCTAGCAGCTCAAAAGTGATGGAAATTCCATTAGATGGATGTAAAAACCGCCTTTTTGAATGGATATCTAAAGGAGAAGGTTTTTATGTCCCAGCCAGAAGGATTTGTTATGAAGGGCCAAGAACACAAAGTCTGCAAGCTTATAAAATCCTTGTATAGCCTCAAGCAAGCACCGTGAGCCTGGAATGAGAAATTAACTGAGCATCTTCTGAAACTTAACTTCAAACATTTTGATCTTGATGATGCAACTTTGTTTGTTAAGAAAGTTGGGAAAACAGTTGTATATCTTGTGGTGTATGTAGATGATCTTTTGATAACAGAGAACAATGAGATTTATATTGCATCCATAAAGAAAGAATTGAAGAAAGGTTTTGAAATGACTGATTTGGTCTATGTCCACTATTATCTGGGTATTGAAGTAACTCAACATCCTAAATTTATATTCCTTTCTCAAAAGAAGTACATTGGAGATCTTTTGAACAAGTTTGGCATGGATGAATGCAATCCTTTGACCACTCTAATGGAACAAAACTAGGTCACATCCATTGAAGGGAAGGAATTCGAGGATGCAACGAAGTATAGACAGCGTGTAGGAAGTCTTATCTACCTGACTACTACCAGACTAGACATCTCATTTGTTCTTGGAATCCTCTCCAAGTTTATGCAAAAACCTTGTGAAGGACATTGGTCTGCTCCAAAAAGAGTTCTAAAGTACTTGAAGGGGACTCAAGACTTTGGACTCAAATATACACAGGTGGGCGACTTTAGCTCGATCAGATACTCTGATTCAAACTTTGATGGGGACAAAGAAACTAGGGTATCTACTTCAGTTTATACCATGAGTCTTGGATCAGGAGCTGACTCTTGTAGATCACACAAACAATCAGTTCCAACAGATTCCACAACTGAGGCAGAATATGTGGCAGCAGTTGAAGAAACAAAGGAAATTGTGTGGCTCAGGAAAATCCTAGAATATTTGCAGATGAAACAAATACATTCAACTCCACTCATGATCGACAACACTTCTACAATAAAGTTGGCCAAGAACCCAAAGCTCCATGATCGAACAAAGCACATCAATACAAAATACCATCTGATTCGACATCATGTTGAGGCCAAAACTATCCATCTACGTCATTGTTCCACAAATGAGCAGACTGCAGACATCTTCACCAAAGCGCTTGGAAGAAAAAAGTTTGAAAAATTCAAAACGATGCTTGGACTCACCAACATCCCTTCAAATTAATGGGGAGAATGTTGACAACTAATCCTAAGGGATTGGGTGAGATTGTATAATAGTGTAAATTAGGAAATAAGGAAGGAAAAGAGACATTGGGAAATGAATCCAAACAATATCACCTCCATGTATAAATTCATGCACACCCTCCATCAAATTCATATTCCAATTTGCGGAGTTACCTCCTGGCCTGACAAAACTATTTTGAAATTTTTTGTATATATTGGGGTTTTTGGGTATTTGTAAACTCATTTGTGCAGGTGAGATCAAGTGAGAAGAGCTAAATTAGAGCTAGATCTAGGCCCTTGAGGGTAAGACCTAGCCTCTAAAAATTTTGCAGGGCCAACTATTGAAGAAAATTTGCAGTAAATCTGAAGGATCTTAAGAAAATTAATTTTGTAACAAGGGTTTCGAAAGTTTTTAGGGCAAAAAGGCCCAGCGTCCTCCTCCAGCCTCAGCATCCTCCTTCTCCCTCCCTATGGCAGCCTTTTGAGGCCCTACATCAACCCTAGAGGCCCTCCAGATCCTATTTTTCAACCCCAAAGGGCCTCAGCCCCCCTTTGTCTTCCTTGCGTCAAAGTTTTCAGGCCTTTTAGGCCTAGCCGTAGGGCCAAGGGCCCAGGGCCCCCTCCTCTCCCCTTGGTTCCTTAGAGGCCTCCCTCACGGTTCTGCATGCCTTAGGGCCTCAGAAACCCTAAGCCTCAGCCCCTTGTGGGCCTTTAGGCCCCCCTAAGCCCAACGACAACCTCCTTTGGCTTGTCGTAAGGCCTATTAGGCCTCTTGACCCTAGTTGTTGCCTTCTTCAGCATTTTCCTCTCCTCTTTGGCCCTAGCTTTCCCTCATCCATCCTTGATTAGCCTCTGAATTTTCTGTACTGAATAATGGTGAGTTTTGCTGGTGAAATTGGCTCAATGTTTGTGTTTTCAAGTGCCCAATACTTTCGAAAAAAAAAATTGGCAACTTGGGAAAGTGATCTACAAGGCCTTGGGCCTAGGTTTTGATCTCTAAACCCTTCTCTTCTCATTGTTTTTCTACAGCTGTGATAAATATTTCATAACAGTGATAAAATTTATGATTAGGTGCCCTAAAAATCACAACTAAGTAGCCTAAACACACTAATAATTTCACGGTAAAAGTTTACTAGTTGTTTGGCAAGTTGGGCATTGACTTTTTTAGCATAGATCTACTTGTTTATTGACTGAAATATCTCTGCATAATCAGTAGATCATATCTGAATATTTCATCACATAAGACTAAAGAATCCAAAGTTTCAATATGTTAAGCTTGTTCTAGCATTTGGAAAATTTTGGGCACAATTTGGCACACACTCTCACATTGATAACTCACTGTTTTCATTGTTTCCTTACTGTTGTCATAAGTGTTTTCAGATCTGATATAACATTGAATAACACATCATAAGAGTGTTAATTAACTCATTCCTTCACTTGGCAAATCACTTAATATTTCACTGATCATATTGGTTTTCTTATATGCTTGATATTTCTTGGATCTAGAGTGTATACATGATGTTGTGCTAAAAGTCTAAATAAGTGCTCATGATTCTAGGAGCTCTTGTGAAAAAGCTTGTCTAAGCATTGGTTATTTGAAAGTTAACACTCGTTTGTTGCTTGTAAGCTCAATCACAAATTTGCACTAAATAAGCACTCACACATCATATCTCTAATACTCTAATCTTGTTGACTGGTTTAAGTCACTTTGGGAGAGGAAGACGAAATTCCATTCTCAAATATATGTTTGCTATTCTCCATCACTGATTTCGTGGGAACCGTGAAGGAAATCATAGTTTTGTTCATTCTCACTAAAAATTTATTCATCTATTGTCTGAATTGTGCTGCTGTGAATATATAAATGAGAGAATGAAAATCTACTTCCGAAAAATAAAACGCTAATGCAATGATCAAAAGATAAGTAAATTAATCACACATGATAATATACTATATAGCTCGCATATGGAGATAACAAACACACAGAATATGAAGTGTGAGAATAAAATGAAATATGTCGTTCTAGAAAGTGTTAAGCTCTGGTTATGAATAAAAGGGTTCACACGAAATAGACCAGCATCCGATAACAAATAAACAGCTGCCATGGCAATATCCCACTTTTCTCCCACCCCAAGAGGAGGCTGCATGAATTGATCATCATCATTTATTTCCTTGGGCAAAAGTTTGTTCATTCCTGGAGTATCTCTGATAGGCCCAGGTGCAATACTGTTCACACGTATATCATATTCTGTTCCCCACTCTAATGCTAAAGACCTTGTGATACTATCAACGGCTGCCTGCAAACACAACAAAACTCTGAGATACACCTTTAGGTTTCAAGTCATTGAAATAATCTTATTCCCATGTTTATCCCCAAAAAATTACATTTCTTGAATTGGTATAGCATGAGGAGATAAAATTTTACATAACATGATAAATTTTTACATTCAAACCTTGGCTGCACAGACATGAATTTGATACCATCCTGCTGTATAATAGGTTGCACTTATGTTCAAAATAACACCAGCTTCAGAAGGAGCCTTTCCAGGTCCACCTTTCTTTAAATATTGCAATGCTGCATTGCACATTGTAAATGTGCCAACAGAATCAATATCCAATACTGCAACAACACAATATAAGTTAGAAGCGGGATCAATATGCCAGCAACCATATAGTTTCAGAAATCATTTCAGATTAAAAATCCTTCCCAGATATTTAATGACTTTCTAACGTTCCCCAAAAGAACTGCCTTCCCACCCCCAAGAGGAAGGTAGCGAGTATATTGAGGTACTCAAATATATTAAGACATAAGGCAAAAGTTGAAACACGATACACAAGAATATCTGGATGAAGGCAAGATAAAAGAGAAAACTTGAAAAAATGAACATCTATTAGGTTAACTTTAAACATACTCACACCACCTCATATGTGAAACAGGGATATATCATATAACAATGACTGAGATATATAATTTTATTAATATTCAACAAATAGCCACAATAGTAGGTCAATGGAACTAAAAGGAGACACATGTACATGATAAGTGCTAAAACTGAATCCATGTACAATGCAATAGAGAAAATGTCAAGGCACCCTAGATAATGGCTTGAGAAGCCAGCCCCTCATTTGAGTCATCGATCACTATGGAGGGGCTGATGCACTGTCGCATGATGATCCTAGGGGGAGCACAAGAGAAAGCAGGTCTGATTCTCCTAGCATCAGAGGTCATAGGGAAGAAATTTCAGATCAAAGACTAGTTGCTCGATCGAGCCTGTATGGCAGTACATTGCCTATGGGGAGCCCAACTATGGCATCACATAGAGCTTATCTGTCTGTCCTAGGGCCCGGAGCAGTTGCTCCTCAAGGGTCTCAAGGAGATTGGTCAACACATTAAGGGATGGGTCGAGAGAAATGTTGAGGTCTCAGTGATATAGAATTTAAAGTGGCATGAATTTCTACCTATCATTTTTTCCCCTCTCTGACGAGAAAGCATGAAAGATGGAAGTGATCCTCTTCAAGGTCTCTGATCAGGTTGAGGCATGAAGAGACTACAAGCTATGTCTAAAAACCCTCTCATTAAAAGCAGAAGGCACCTCATATTAAGGTGACAAAATAAAGTGGAGAGGAGTTCCTTGAGGCCTGATATAGATAGCAATATATCCTCTAATCTCAGATTAGGTATGGCATTGAAAAAGAGATGCTCCTTTATTTCAGTCGCCTATAAATAGCATGACTAGCTAATCCTATCAGATCACATGATGTGGTGATCAACCTCAAACTGAAGCTAGTAAGATCCCACCTAGAGGTTCAATAATAAGTGAATATCTCACCTCCAAAAAAGTGCTCAGAATGAAAGGCCATATTATGTCTGAGACCCTCAAGGAAAGTGATCCAAGTGACCTCGATATATTTTTTGTAGATATCCTCTCTCTAATTATGTGGTTCAAGTCTCGTTTAGATGGTAAGAGTTGAGCTGGAGCATCTAGAGAGTATATGAAAGAGGGAAGATGGCCTTTAACTGTGGAATCTGAGAATCAAATGAGAAACAACAATGGACACATTCTAGGGAACCTATTGAGGCAATGGCCTTAAAACAACAAAGTTCAAGGTAAAGATACCCATCTCTACTAGAATTCAAGTTCAAAATTTGCAATTTGTGGAGGAAAGAGACCAGTCTAAAGAAGGCATAGAAACATGTTATTTCTTCATTCTCTACAACTTGTTCCTTAACGACATATTTTGACCTGTTGTACTTACCGAATACAAATTCACTAGCTTTTCATACATGGACTTCAAAGTCTTCAGATTTGCAACAAATGGAACAAGAGAATCCTTAATTGATTCACCTAGGATCCTTTGAGCTCTTACTTCCCCTTTCTTGTACTTTGCTAGATCTTGTGTCTTATCTTTCTCAAGTTTAGTAATTTCTCCAGTAACATATCCAATTACTTCTTGTTCTGTGAGTATCAAGTCAATTCTTTTCTTCCATGCTAGATAGTTCGAAGCCCCAACGAGCTTATTGCTCTCCTTGCAGAAAGAACCCATATGAATTGAAGATTCAGACATAGTGTAATAATATGTTACTTGAAATTACGATTCTCCTTGACGATGTCCTTGAAAGATGTTCCCTAGGATTCTTCCACCAACAACTTCCAAGATTGATGCCTTGCAAATGGATTTACTTTTTGCGAGATCACCACCATCCTTGCAAGATTGATGTAGTCTTGATCTTCTTCAATGTAGAAACCCTAGATTACAAGGGTCTTCTACCTGTTAGCACAAGGATTCACTCCTTGACTGCAAAGGAAAAAGCCTTACACATCATAGTTCATTTCAAAGTAAAAGGTTTTGAATGGTGGGATGGCTTCTTAAAGAGTTTGAAATGATTTCCACTCTTTTAGACCTTCATGCATTTGACAAGCTATGGCAAGTATAAATTGTATGGATAAATTTGTAGTATAGGGGAGAAGATTGTGACAGATGAAAGGTGACTGATAGCTGGTACTCAATCTAAGAAATATACATATCCAAAATAAGTCACATAGCTACAAAAGTGGCCTTATACATAAATATGTAAAGGAAACAACATTTAGAAAGCAGAATACATGCATAAAGAATCTCATAAATCCTTCATGAAACCTTCACTAACATGCTCTACATATACATATAGATGATTTGCAGAAGACTAAACAATAGATAATTAACTATTAGATCCTCTAACAGTTCTCTTACTCATACTTTGCTAGCTACTGCAACTCATAAATTAGATGAATGAAACAACAAGAGAAACACACCATACATTAGATATTCCTTGAAACACAAAGCCCTCCAGCATGAAGTACAAAAGGAGTTTTCTTTATTATGAAAAAGTCTTTAGGTCGACCAAAATCCAACCCTGAAATGGCATTTACAAATGATATTTATAAAGAGAGGCACCAACTCCATCTCTCCTAAAAACAAGGATCCACTCTTCCTCACATTAAATAGTAGTTATAGGACATTAAAGACATATCCTATGTAATATCCCGGAAGGGAAATAGACAGCAATACAAGCATACGACAATATAGAAAATGCCAAAAATAGAACATAAAGCAAATACTCATAAAAATGCCGGGAATGCTAAGCCATTTTATTAATCTGAGAAATAAAATGTAATACAATAGATGATCGGAATGATAGCACCTATTCTTGCTCAAGGCAAGTGAATAACTCTCTCAGAAAAGACCGGAAATGGCTGCTCTAAGGAACTGCGTCCCAGCTGCTAGGAAACTGCCGGAAAACTGCCACTGCTGGAATGGACTGGAAACTAGGGGCTGCTCCCCTTGTCGGAATGCACTGAAAATCTGCAAATCACCTGTACTCGCCAACCGGGAAAAAACCCAGAAACCATATCAAAAATGGTCAGCCCCCAAAATCCACCGAAGAAACCCTCCTTAAGGAATTACGCTGCCCCTGCAAGGCTCAGCACAGATGCCAAATGAAAATAGCTGAAATAGTGCCACAACTCCTCAGGAACCCTCCGACTGGCAAAGACTGATCCCCTACTCCGGATATCCACTAAAACTCCTGCAGAAATCCCCAAACCGGAACACCTCCAAGAAGAACTGCGTCCTCTCTCCCAAGGACTGCACAGTCACAAGAAAAGCCCAGCTCCTCAGCAAAACAACCAACCAAACCTCCCGATAAAGACTGAAGAAATAACCTTACGCGAGCAAGCACTCGAAGTCCCCCGGGGCTAAGGGCGAGATCTCCGACTGGAGACACTCAATGCACTAAACAGTGCTGCAGACAGGCTAAACAGCCAGCGTGCTCAAGAAGACAAATGTCTAGCTCAAATATCATCAACAACAAGAATGCCAAATGAGAAGGCTCTCCCACCTTTTATAACGCTGGCCTCTCTCCAAAACCCTAACGTGGTCTCCCTCTCCTCCACGTGCTCCTCCTCAATCTGCGCAGAAGCTCCTAGAGGCTATGTGGGCCCCCTCCTCTACGTGGTGTTGGACCCCCATGGCTCCCCATAAGTTATAACGTTGTGCTACTAGGGAGATACTTTATTTTACTTAAGTGAGTTAGACCTCTCTTCTCACTTTTATTTATTAATAAACTATAGTCGGCAAAACTATACAAAAATCGAATATTCCAATTAGCTGTTGCTAATTAGGAATATTACAGTCTCCCCCGGCAAAATGTTGCTTGTCCTCAAGCAACTGAAGTGATGGATGCTGCAAAATCTTCTCATTCTCCCAAGTGGCATCCTCATTCGGTAAATTCTTCCACCTCACCAAGAATTCCCGAACCGTCCTGCTCCGTAGCTGCCTCTCTCTGGTATCAATAATAGCCTCTGGCTGCAATACCAAATGCCCCTCATCATCCGTGGGTGGTAGCTCATCCGTAACTGTCACCTGTTGTCCCAATGCCTTCTTCAGGCATGATACGTGAAAAACATTATGAATCTTGCTGCCTTGGGGCAGCTCTAACTCATATGCAACCTGTCCAATCCTGCGTATCACCCTGTATGGCCCATAAAAGCGGGGCTTGAGCTTCTCGGCCCCCTTCTGCTTTAGTGACGACTGTCGGTATGGTTGTAATCGTAGGTAGACCAAGTCTCCTACCTCGAACTGTCTCTCCACCTGACTCCTATCAGCATACAACTTCTGCTGGTTCTGCACTGCGGCCATGTTATCCTTGAGAGCTCAGAGGATGTCCTGACTCTCTTGGATCCAAATCTTGGCTCTCGGAGCCCTGCTAGCACCAAACATCACGTCCGCAAAAGATAAAGGATGATACCCATACAAAGCATAGAATGGTGACATACCGATGGACATGTGATGCGTCGTGTTGTAGCAATACTCTTCCAGATGCAGCCACGCTCGCTGCTGCCCACTGACATAGTTACGCAAGTAGCCCTCCAGCCACTTGTTAACTATCTCCGTCTGTCCATCCCTCTGGGGGTGATAACTAGTGCTCGGTGTCAACTCTGTCCCCACTAGCCGGAAAAGCTCCTGCCAGAATCCGCACATGAAGCGGCTGTCCCTGTCACTGATAATGGTCTTAGGAAGACCATGCAGCCTGAAAATATCTCTGAAGAACAGCTCGGCCACCTGTGCTGCTGTGTAGTGCGCGGATATGGCGAAAAAGTGCGCATACTTCGTCAGTCGATCAACGATGACGAAGATACAATCCTTGCCCTGCACCATGGGCAATCCTGTGATGAAGTCCATCGATATGCTCTCCCATTTCCCCTCTGGAATGGGAAGAGGCTGCAACAACCCTGCGGGATGGCTCATTTCTCCCTTGTTCCTTTGACAAACATCGCACTCCCTGACATGCTGGAGTACGTCCTCCTTGAGGCCCTTCCATGAGAAACTCTCTCTAATGGCCCTGTAGGTTTTCGTAAACCCCTGATGGCCAGTCAAGGGAGAGTCATGTGACGCATGGAGTATCTTCTTCTTAAGCTGAGATCCCTCAGTCAAGAAGATCCTGTCCCTGTAATAGATGATCTCATCAACCACCCTGTACCTGTCATCTGCTACCTGTCCATCCAGCACCTCACATGCAAACCTGTCCTTAGAGTACTCCACTAACAGTCGAGCCCTCCAATCTGTATCCAAGCTCATAAGAGATAACGTGGCCGGTCTCCGTGAAAGGGCATCTGCTACCACGTTATTCTTGCCTTTGACATACTCAATGTCAAAGTCATATGCTTGGATCTTACTAATCCACTTCTGTTGCCTCTCTTGCAACTACTTCTGCTCCAGAAAGAACCTGAGGCTGTTGTGATTGGACCTCACCCTGAATCTACTGCCCACCAAATACTGTCGGTACTTGGCCAATGCATGCATAATGGCCAACATCTCCTTGTCGTATATAGAATACAACCTCTCATGCGGAAGGAGCTTCCGGCTCTCAAAGGCTATATAGGGTGACCACCCTGCATCAATACTGCGCCGATCCCCTCTCCCAACGCATCGCACTCCAAGACAAATGGCTGCGTGAAATCCGGCAATGCAAGCACGGGGCAGCTACTCATCACCTCCTTGAGCCTATCCAAGGCTCGCTGTGATGTATCTGACCAACTGAATGCCCCCTTCTTTGTCAAATCTGTGAGGGGTGCAGCGAGCTGTGAGAAGCTCTTGACGAACTTCCTGTAGTAGGTGCAAATGCCAATGAATCCCCGAAGCTCGGTCACGTTCCTCAGCTCTGGCCAATCTCTGATGGCCCGGATCTTCTCTTCGTGGACTCTCACTCCGTCCACTCCTATGATATGTCCCAAGTACAACATCTCCGTCAACCCAAACTCACATTTGGAGAGCTTGGCATAGAACTGCTGCTCCTCCAAGATGCGCAATACTGTCTCAATATGTTGGAGATGCTCCTCCCAAGTCCTGCTATATATGAGTATGTCATCAAAGAAGACCAATACGAACTTCCTCAGATGACTGCGGAAGATATGGTTCATGCACGACTGAAAGGTGGCAAGTGCGTTGGTCAGCCCAAAAGGCATAACCAGAAACTCAAAGTGCCCATAATGACACCTGAAGGCGGTCTTGGGAATGTCCTGTTCCCTCACGCGGATCTGATGGTACCCAGATCTCAAGTCAATCTTTGAGAAGAACTGTGCTCCTCTCAACTCGTCCATCAACTCATCGATCCTGGGAATGGGGTACCTGTTCTTCAGGGTCTTCTTGTTCAGAGCCCTGTAGTCAATGCACATCCGCAATGTGTCGTCCTTCTTCTTCACCAACACCACAGAAGAAGCAAAAAGACTCGTGCTCGGCCGAATGTGCCCAAGGGCTAGCAACTCCTGAATAGCTCGCTCAATCTCATCCCGATAGGCCTTGGGATGCCTATAGGGTGTGGTGATCACTGCCTGTATACCCTGCTCCAGCTCAATGGTATGCTCAAACCCCCGATCCGGTGGCTGCCCTGGCGGAATATCCCCGAATACTGTGGCATACCTGTCAAGGATGGTCTGTACCTCTGGGTGCACTGCCTGTCCCGTAGTCGCTGCCTCTGATGCCCGCAGCTCTACTGCCCACTCTGTGTCTCCCTTACGGAAGGTTGCCTCCATCCGATGAGCCGAAACAGTCTGAGGCGGATATGTGTGTTGTCCCCGTATCTTCTCATGCCTCCCTATCTTGGCATCATCCCACTCCATCTCTAGGGCCTTCCAATCCGTCATGACCTTCCCTAGAGTGATAAGCCACTGAACACCCAGTATCATGTTGGTGTCCGGAATATTGACCACAAAAAAGTGATCTGTCAATGTATAGGTGCCCATCGTCACCGATAACTCGGGAACATATCGAGCACACACCATGGTCTGATCTCCTGGAACCAAAACTGAAAATCCATCGAAGCTCTCAGTCTGTATACCTCTCCGCTCAATCATCTGCGCATCTATGAAGTTGTGGGTTGCCCCACTATCGACCAAGACTGATACTCGCTGGCCACGCACTATCCCCCGTACGCGCAGTGTCAAATACTTGGGAACTCCCCGCAATGCTGCAAGAGCTCCTCCAGTAGGTGCAAACGATGTACCACCTGCTGCTGGTGGTGGAGGTGGCAAAGTATCCTGCACTGCATGACAATCTCCTGCCTCCACATCATCCTCCTCATCCTCTTCCCCGCTGCTCTCGGAGAAAACCTCAATGAAATGTGCTTTCCCAGCAGCACATCTATGTCCTGGTGCCCATGGCTCCTGGCAAGTGAAGCACAACTGCTTCTTCTTCAGCTCCCTCCTGGCATCATCATCAATCTGCACCCGTCCGGGATTCCCCTTGGGAGGCGGAATCCTCACGTCCTTCCCCTTAGGCTGGAAAGCCTGTCTCTGGGGATAAGGTGTCCGAGTCCTGGGTAAGACATCCTGTAAATCTCGGGTCCTGCTAATAGCATCTTGAAGTGTAGCGGGTCTAGTTGACCTGACTAGGCCATGAAGTGGCTCTGCTAATCCCTCCACAAACATGTAGATCATCCGAGCTGCGGATAGATCTAGCACCATCACTGAAACCCTCAAGAAATCCGCAATGTAAGTCTTTGGGCTCCCAGTCTGCTTGAGCCTCGTCAACTCAACAAAGTGCTGTTCCGGATCCCTCCGGTCAAGACGCTCTATCACCCTCCTGGTAAACTCGGCATATGTCGTCACTGTAGAATGCCTGAGTGTCGTCATCCCATGAAACCACCAGTCCTGGGCCTCACCATCCAAATGTAATGTTGCCACCTTAATGGCCTCTGTCTCCGACATCTGATTAAGCTGGAAATAGATGTCCAACTTTTCCACCCAAGACTTTGCCGAACTGTTTGATGAACCATCAAACGTGGGCAAATGAAATCTGCTAGTTGTGCGGTGGTTGTCTCCGTCATGATGATACTGGTGCCCTCTATGATGATCGCGGGGTCTACTGTCCCGCTGGAGCTTAACAAAGTCTCTGAACGAGATAGCATCTCTGAACTCCTGCCCGTATGCTTGATACTCTGCAAAATAGTCACCCATGTGGCCAGGCTCTGGCTCCTGCTGTGCTCCTGCCCCTGTGTCCGCTCCTAGGAAGGTGGGCATAGTGGATCGCGTGGGTGCATGCGATGCCATAAGGGGGGTAGTCTCGCGCTCCGGCATATGGTGGGATGTGCCTGATCCCTCACCAATCTGAAAACCCCTTGGGGTTTCACGCTGTCTAGCGCCCACGGCAGTGAATCTCTGCCCCATCGTCTCCATCTATCTCGGCAGACCCTGTACTGATTTGAGGAGCAATTCCCCAAATCTCTTAGCATCATCATCGTTCCCTGCCATAGGACCTTGCTGCTCTACGTCCACCACAGGATGCTCTTGCTCTGTATCTATCACAAGCTGCTCCTGATCTGTGTCCACCACTCGAACACAATCTCCCTCTCTGTAGGTGTTCTCCAACCTACGCTCAATGTCTCTGTATTTCCTACCTCTGTAATAGATGTAAGGTTTATCCCTCGGCGTCATAGACTGCTAGCTCCACAGGCTGAGCCAGATCTATGCTCTGATACCACTATAATATCCCAGAAGGGAAATAGACAGCAATACAAGCATACGACAATATAGAAAATGCCAGAAATAGAACATAAAGCAATTACTCATAAAAATGTCGGGAATACTAAGCCATTTTATTAATCTGAGAAATAAAATGTAATACAATAGATGATCGGAATGATAGCACCTATTCTTGCTCAAGGCAAGTGAAGAACTCTCTCAGAAAAGACCGGAAATGGCTGCTCTAAGGAACTGCGTCCCAGCTGCTAGGAAACTGCCGGAAAACTGCCACGGCTGGAATGGACTGGAAACTAGGGGCTGCTCCCCTTGCCGGAATGAGCTGAAAATCTGCAAATCACCTGTACTCGCCAACCCGGACAAAACCTAGAAACCATATAAAAAATGGTCAGCCTCCAAAATCCACCGAAGGAACCCTCCTCAAGGAATTACGCTGCCCCTGCAAGGCTCAGCGCAGATGCCAAATGAAAATAGCTGAAATAGTGCCACAACTCCTCAGGAACCCTCCGACTAGCAAAGACTGATTCCCTACTCCGGATATCCACTGAAACTCCTGCAGAAATCCCCAAACTGGAACACCTCCAAGAAGAACTGCGTCCTCTCTTCCAGGGACTGCGCAGTCACAAGAAAAGCCCAGCTCCTCAGCAAAACAACCAACCAAACCTCTCGCTAAAGACTGAAGAAATAACCTTACCCGAGCAGGCACTCGAAGTCCCCCGGGGCTAAGGGCGAGATCTCCGACCGGAGACACTCAACGCACTAAACAGTGCTGCAGACAGGCTAAACAGCCAGCGTGCTCAAGAAGACAAATGTCTAGCTCAAATATCATCAACAACAAGACTGCCAAATGAGAAGGCTCTCCCACCTTTTATAACGCTGGCCTCTCTCCAAAACCCTAACGTGGTCTCCCTCTCCTCCACGTGCTCCTCCTCAATCTGCGCAGAAGCTCCTAGAGGCTACGTGGGCCCCCTCCTCTACATGGTGTTGGACCCCCATGGCTCCCCATAAGTTATAACGTTGTGCTACTAGGGAGATACTTTATTTTGCTTAAGTGAGTTAGACCCCTCTTCTCACTTTTATTTATTAATAAACTATAGTCAGCAAAACTATACAAAAATTGAATATTCCAATTAGTTGTTGCTAATTAGGAATATTACATCCTATTCAAATATAACAAGCAGGACAGATGTAGATAGGAAGAAAGAAGACAGTTCGAACTGTGTTGCTGAGTGTGCTGGTAATCTGCCTCCTTTTCTGTTGATTTGTCTCTCCATGACCTTGGTTCTTTAAAACCCATGTGTCTTCATTAAATGTGACTTTTAACAACCTCAAAATCACTTATCAACAGTCACTTGACATGTCCATATCGTTAGAATTCCTTATCATTCTTAGACTAGCTTGAAAATTCTGCTAACAGCTGCCAAATATCATTTAAAACAGATGCTACCAAAACTTCAGGTAAAAACCTGTAACTGCGCAAAAACTGTAATTCTACCGAAATTTTTGGGAACACTCTGTTTCCTATTCAAAAATGCACAACAAGATACTTGAAAAATTATGTGCAGACTTAAAAATTCTGAAAATTGAGCTATTCAAAAATATAACTAGTATGCAAAAAGGTTTTTCAATGGGACATCCTTTTACCTCTCCTCCATATGAGATGCAACTTCTGCAAGCTTGTCTAAATTTGTTTGTCTGTCAACTGTTGATTTTGACCTTGTGGTCCTGGCGGCTGTCTCTTTTGCAATGGCCTTTTTCTCTTCTGACCTCTTCTGGATTTTTCTTCTTTTAGAGGATCCTGTTTGCTAGTCTGAAGGGGCATTACCCTTATCTTTCTTCTTGGACCCACTAGATTCTGCAATTGAAGGAGTTACAGTCTGTAGCCCTTCAGATTGCCTCTCCACATCTATGACTTCATTAAGCTTGGGTTATGTAGGGCTTTATATTTCGGCCTGATTTTGTTGTTGGCTCTTGTATGTCTTTTCTTGCTACCAACAACTTGTCTTGCATCCTTTTGTCTTTTCTTGCTACTAGTATCATACCATGCATCCTTCAGGAGCTCCTCATCTGATTTGGTGGGGTGATAGTCCTTCTTAACCTTTTGCTAAATGTTTGCTTCCGAAACTTCCAGCAGCACCTATTCTTTTGATTTTTCTACAACTGCAGAATTTCCTTTCCATGCTCTGGAATATACCTTGAGAAAAGGAAAAATAGGAGGCACGATCTTCATTGATTTGGGCTTGCTGGTAGATGAACCTTCTCCTTTTTCCAACTTTTCTTCAACTTTGGTTGGGGGAGCCTTTTCCTTTTTGCCCTTAGCTTTCTTGTAGATATTCACCTTCTTAGCTTTTCTTTTAGTCCTTTTACCAACTGATGAAGCAGTTGGTTTCTGACTTTTTCCCTTCTGTTTGGCAGGTTGAGAGTGTCGCTGTGAGGCTGGAGATTGTTGAACATGATTGTTTTGTGTAGATGCAAGTTGGTCTGCCCTGTAAAATAGGAAATGCTCCCAAGTCTGATTTCTTCTTCTGAGTTCTTCAACAACCACCACCTTGATAAGAGCTTGATGGTAGATGCTATACTCTGAAGCTGCTGCATGGGTTTGTATCCTAGCTGAGATCTCAATCAAGCTTTTTAGCAGGAAGAAAGGTAGGTTGAGGGTCTTCATACCTGCAATGTGAAACAAAATCCTCTTGTGATACAGAAAAATAACAGTATACCTCCTCTCACAAGTAAGGTAGATCTTAATGAGATTGATAGTTTCAGCCCATTCATTCTTGAGATAACTGCTAGGAATCCCTTTAGCCCATTTAGGGCCTCTGTGTTCATTCTTTAGAAGCTGTTGAGGTCTCCTCCAATGATATCTTGGCTTTTGAACCATTTCTCTCCTTCCTGTGGGAGGTGGAAAGCTTCAACAATCGATTCTGTTGATACCTACAATCTAAGGCCATAAACATTTGCTTCTTGTCCATCGAATAAGAGGGCAAATTCCTTAGCTAATCCTAGATGAGAGCTTCCTAACCAAGAACAAAATGGATACCACCCAACCTGTACAAAAAACTTCCTCACATTCGGATTGGCATCTTAAATCGGCTCCTTGAGGTTCATTACGTTTAAGTTTTCCTCCTTTTTTAGTCATCTTCAGCGATAAGGAAGGTTTTCTGCTATAATCTGATAGGTGTCAAGATTAGAAAGACTTACTTAATAGGTGTTGTTGAATCTTCAATGCAAACTGTCTGAAAACTGAGTCTCCTCCTCAAGTTGCTCACTAGAACTACTTATTCACCAACAGCCAAATTCGAAAACTGATTGCATTCCCTTTCTTTCGGTCATTTAAAATGATATGGTGGTTCACTTATCCATGCATAAAATCTTTTCATAATGGGAAATATCCTGTACCGTATGTAGAAATTTATGAATCTTTCTTATGCAGAAATTATTATTGTTAATTTGGTTAAGCTCCTCCTACTTATACAAGTTATCAACTAAATAAATTCAAGTTAACATCGAAGCAAAACACATAACAGTTCTCTACCAATTCAGATCTAGAATAAGCACATGCACACATAGACAAAGTGACACAGTTATTTCTGGACAAACTGTCCTCGGAAAAACCCAATGTGCGAAAACCGGTCTCTAACTGCTGGAGGGTTCTATTATTAAGAATATTTATGAATACTCAACTCTGGTTTCCAGATCTGGAAAAACCTACAGAGAAAACTCTAGATCTGCAGCTCCTGGATGATCTAAGACCAAAAATACTGACCACACCCTCAAACAGGATTTACAAAACTCAACCAGATCTAGGCCTAGAAACCCCAGCGCTGCCCCTGAAAGACATTATTGTTGCTGCTGCCGTCTGTTGTTGTTGCTGCTGTCGTCTGCTGCTGCCGCTGCTGCCTTTCTCTGCGCTGTTGCTGCCGTCCGCTGTTGCTGCTGCTGCCGCTGCTGCCTTTCTCTCTGCTGTCCTTGCTGATCTCTTCTCTGCTTCTTGTGTATTCTAGACCCCGGGATCAGATCATCCCCTTGGTCTAAATTCCCCTCTCTGCAACTGAAACACTTCTGAGAATTCTTAGCAACCCCGCCCTAGAATATCAACTTAGCTTCAGTGCTCTACCTCTGTGTATCTTACAAATGACCTCAAGCCTTTCCTTTATACTTTTCTCGTTAAGAAATCAACGACCAAGATTAAACCTTTAATCAATGGCTAAGATTAAGAGAAAGTTTGATCCGTGTGACTTAAGACAATTTCATCAAATGTTTAATTAAATTCACTTTATTTATTTTATTTTCCTAAGTTTTAACTTAGGAAATACATTAAAATAATTAATTAATTTAATATCTCCTAAACCAGATGAAATTTCCCAAATCCATTTCTAGGTCTTGTAGATCAGGTGAACTCTAGTTCTTCCTCAAAATTTGGGACCTAGAGCACAACTGATGCTACCCCAAATACACAAAATCTCAACACTCCCTCTTAGCATCAAGGGTGTGCTCTAGCAATACATCACACTTATGCATTACATGATTTTGGGCATTGGTTCTGTGCTGTTGAAGCTTGGCCTCCTGCCACTCAACTCTGCACTGCTGCTGCCATTCCGTACTGCTACCCATGACTCTGCCACTGCCACTGCAACCACTGTACTGCAGCTCCCTCTCAATACGCTGCATCTGTGCTGCTCATAGCACTGCCACTGCTGATCTGCTGCACTGCAACTTCAGTTGTTGAGAGAAACAACTGAATCTCCCGCCTAATCTTTGACAAACAAGTCAAATGGGCTGCATCCTCATCACTGAAGCTCCATAGGCTACAGATCTGTCCTGGCATCTAAAGAACGATGCACAGCTATAGCTCTACCTGCATAATCAGACTCCCTCTGCACTACTGAAGTCAAATCAGCTCCTTGTGCTGAAATCTATTACGCTATTGCTGCACTGCGTTGTCCCTCTGAAGCTCTCTACGCTGCAGCAACTCTGCACTGCGTAAGCAGTAGTACACTGCGTTGTTGAAGTCACATCAGCCTCTGCGCTGCCACTGCTTCTACGCTGTTGCTGCTATGCTCTGCGCTGCTCCTCCCAGCCTCCAGATTTGACTCTGCTTATGCCTCATCTGTGATCTATGCACTCACTGCTCCACTTGTCCCGCTATTGTCTTAAGGCTGTCGTAGCTCGCTTGTGATCCAAGAGATGAGTTGCTCAAGGATCCCGCCTCTCTTCCATGTAGCTCCTTTACATGTCCATGTCACCCCACCTCCGTGGTTTATGAGCGCTCATGGCTACATCATCTCCAGACCCATCGTCTGCCACCGCTGCTTTGGAAGAAGATGCTTCCTTGTCCTTCTTCTTTTCTGGACAACAGCTGGCAAAATGTCCCATTTGGCCACACTGGAAGCACTTGATCTTTGAAAGATCCTTCTTCTTCTTCGGCAAATTCTTCGATGCCAAGCCTGCACTTTCCTCCTCTTCCTTTTTAATCTTTCTCAACGCAGGGTTGTGCTGCTTCTTGGTGAACCTTCGTAGTTCTTCTTGTTGTAGGATCGACCATAAGTTGTTCCAATCTGGGAGGTCCGCTCTGCCCAAGATACTTTGGACAAAGGTTTCCCACTCATTCGTGACTGCATTGAGGGCAGTCCTGACTATCACAGCATCATCTATGGTTGCACCCGTTGCAGTCAGTTGATCCCTGATTGACTGCAATCTGAAGAGGAAATGCACGATGTCTTCTCCCTTGGTCATCATGAATGACCTCATTTGGGCCTCCAACAGCATCTTTCTTTGGACTGATTTTCCCTCATATAGGAAAGTCAAGGCCTTCCACATTTCGTTAGTTGTCCTCTTCTCAGCTATGTGTGGTACAATATGGTTCTTGATACTGTCCATTATCAGCCACTTGGCATGCCCAAAAGCTTCTCTATGCTTTTGTAGGAGATCCGCATCTGTCGGTGTGGCTAGGGTCTACTCTGCATGGTCTCTTAGACCATATGCAAGGACAATCAGGATCCTTGCTTTCCACACCGAAAAGTTTGAGAGGCCCTCTAGCCTATCCTGATCACGCAATCCATGAGGAGCCATCTGCTCAGAATGTGTCGGATCTCCTCTTCTCTATGCTAGAGATCTGGATCTAGGGTCCTTTTTGAACTGGGCACCCTCTGCTCCCTCTGACACTTGATTTCCCTGCTTGGAAATCTACCAAATCAACTATGATTCAGCTTCTTCTCTGATCCTCTGACCAAACTGCAAGTTTCCTTTGGCAAGAAACTCTCTGATAAGCTGATCTCTTCCCAACCTTTGTCACTTGTGCTAAGGCTAAAAATCTAAAAACTATATAAATTTAACCCCACCATCTCTTCTGAATTTTCTGCAACTTTCCTGCAAACTTTTCTGGATCTGACAGATTCAGATCTAAATCACACTGGTCGACTTCAGACCCAACCAGCGCTGTTTCTAAGCTGCCTCTGCACAGTAATTGCGTGGGCTTGCTAGGACACAGCGCTGGACAACGTCTCCCTTCCCTCTGTGTGAATTTTCTCCTGAAAACTGCGTTGACCCTTCAGAGCTGCTTCTCTGCTGATTTTCCAACTACTTTCTGCAGCTAGATCCGTCAGATTCTTCAGTTGGTGACCCTTCTAGATCTGCAATTCCTCTGATACCATGTAGAAATTTCTGAATCTTAATTCTTATGCAGAAATTATTACTGTTAATCTGGTTAAGCTCCTCCTACTTATACAAGTTATCAACTGAATAAATTCAAGTTAACATCGAAGGAAAACACATAACAATTCTCTACCAATTCAGATCTAGAATAAGCACATGCACACAAAGACAAAGTGACACAATTATTTCTAGACAAACTGTCCTCGAAAAACACAATGTGGGAAAACCGGTCTCTGGCTACTGGAGGGTTCTATTATTAAGAATATTTATGAATACACAACTCTGGTTTCCAGATCTGGAAAAAACCTCTAAAGAAAACTCTAGATCTGCAACTCCTGGCTGATCTAAGACCAAAAATACTGATGGATCCACACCCTCAAACAGGATTTACAGAACTCAGCTAGGTCTACGCCTAGAAACCCCAACACTGCCCCTGAAAGACACTGCTGCTGCCATCTGCTGTTGCTGCTGCTGTTGTTGTCTGTTGTTGCTGTTGCTGCCGTCTGCTGCTGTCGCTGCTGCCTTTCTCTGCATTGTTGCTGCCGTCTGCTGCTGTCGCTGTTGCCTTTCTCTGCGCTGTCCTTGTTGATCTCTTCTCTGCTTCTTGTGTATTCTAGACCCCGGGATCAGATCATCCCCTTGGTCTAAATTCCCCTCTCTGCAACTGAAACACTTCTGAGAATTCTTAGCAACCCAGCCCTAGAATCTCATCTTAGCTTCAGCGCTCTACCTCTGTGTATCTTACAAATGACCCCAAGCCTTTCCTTTATACTTTTCTTGTTGACAAATCAACGACCAAGATTAAATCTTTAATCAATGGCTAAGATTAAAAGAAAGCTTGATCTATGTGACTTAAGACAATTTCATCACATGTTTAATTAAATTCACTTTAATTATTTTATTTTCCTAAGTTTTAACTTAGGAAATACATTAAAATAATTAATTAATTTAATATCTCCTAAACCAGATGAAATTTCCCAAATCCATTCCTGGGTCTTGTAGATCAGGTGAACTCTAGTTCTTCCTCAAAATTTGGGACCTAGAGCATAACTGATGCTACCCCAAATACACAAAATCTCAACACCATATAACACACTTCATGATATCTTTTGGTTGCGTGCTTTGTTTCAGATTCTCCGCAATAGGTGGCTGCAGCTGAATGGAGTTGGAGTTGCCAGTCACCTCCATCATATTCTTTATGGCAGGCCTAAAATTCCGGCAGCGCTCATGCATGATTTAACCAAACGGTCACCACATTAAATCACATATCCAAGATTTATCTTGACACTAAATAGTAAATACGTACCTTGACATTTGGACATAACAACTCAGGCTAACAGACAGGACAAACAGCGGTTTGTTCTTCGTAATTGCGGATTGACACCTAGCACTTCCACGTATGACCACAACTTTATTCGACATCACTCAAACATATGACCTTTCCTATCACATGACATGGCTCATGATTAAACGATTTAAATCTTAGTTGATGACGAGAACACGTGGCTAACACAAAAGCGGATGCATTTTTTTTATTTTTTTTAAAACGGGGGAGGTTACCAAAACTTCCAGTAGCATCGGGTGAAGGAAAAACAGACATAAAGCATAATTAAAAAGGACTGTCCGACTAAGTCACCTGATACGAGGATTCGGAATTCGATGGATACGGGGATTCGAGAATCGGATTCGAGATACGGTGACCCCTGGAACAGGACACTTCCGAGATACAATACGTTATATATTATTTTATTAAAAATATATATATATTAAAAATTAGATATTTTTTACACAAATTCATACAAATTCATTGATTCAAACATAGATCTAAGATCTTAGATACTCATACATGATACATTGAAATTTGATACATTGATACATCATACAATTGTCAAATTTACTCAGAAAGATAAGATAGTAAGATACTGTTGTTTTCTCATTAAGTCATCAAAATCAAAATGTGTTACATAAGTAAACTGCCAATGGCAAATAGAAATAGAAAATATAAAAAAACTACAGTCTACAAGACTACAAGCCTGAAGCCTCAATGAGTCAGAGTCAATGGGTCATCAATCCTCATTATCAAAATCAGCATCATTGTCCTCATCCTGATCATTATGCTCACCACTACTCTCCTCTGTTGCATCCTCCTCTGTCATCTCTACATCTGCTGGTGTGGAGGATGACGCCTCTATTGTATCGGCATCATCAAATGTAACAGGCTCTAGCACTAGCGCATTGAGATCCAAGTTGGCCAATGCCAACTCAACACTGTTGTCCAGACCCATATCATCAGGAAAGACATCCCACATCTTTGTCTTTCCCTTCAACCAATCCTCCCTCTCCCTGTAGATGAGACGAAGGTTGGTGTGCACATACACCATTGTCTCTACCCTAGACTGCTCAAGCCTGCTCTTCTTCACACTATACAAATTCCCATATGTGCTCCAATTCCTCTCGCAACAAGAGGATGAAGTCACCTGAGAGAGGAGCCTTATGGCTAACTGTTATAGAGGAGGGCTTGTTGCCCCATGAGTTGCCCACCAAGAATAGGGCTTCTTAGCCCCCCTGTCTTGAATCACATCATAGCCTGCAAATCGCCCAGTACCAGTGAAAAACTTTGCAAAGGCATCCTCCACCTCATCAAGGGATGCCCTCTCCTGAAAAATCCTCCTCAATGCATCTTTCCTCCCTTGTGAGATTTCACCATCCATGTGAGGAGGGAATCTGCGGGAAGGTCCGCCATTCAGCCACTCATGGTTGTAGTATTTTGGGTTCAAGGAGTGAGCCAAACAATGTAAAGGTGTGCAATTCTTGTCCCATATGTTGACAAGAATATCCTGTATGTTGGTGAAGAAGGCCTTTGGTGATGTCTCATACTCTGGGCATTGACTCTTTAAAACAATGGTCCTCACAGACTCAATCATGGAATCCCATCCCTCATAAACCTCTCCTAGGATGGGTTGGTCTGTATCTGCAAATTGAAGCAAGGAAATGATAGGCTCCATGATCTAAATAACTAGATCTATTTTCTCCCACCATAGATCATCCAACACTGTGTCCTTCACTTTCTTTGAGGCTGCTTGATCCGTCTTTCTCCAAAAAGACCAAAACTCTGAAATAATCATGGCCCCAAGAGCGGTCTTGACCTCCCTCAACCTCTTCAACATAATGAATGAAGAGGCAAACTGTGTCTCCGCAATCTTCAACAATGATAGATTGTTGTACTCCTTGTAGATAGTGAGGTCATTTGTATGGTTTTGTACAAAGTTGCAGATATGTCGTGCATCCTCAATAATGGCTCCAATCCAAAGCACATCAGAGGCAATAGATTTCAGTGCCAAGTTCAATGAATGGACAATGCAAGGTGTCCAAAATATTTATGGATATTTTGCTTCCACAATCATGCCAACAGCCTTGCAAACAGGTGCATTATCTGTAATGATTTGCACACAAGAATCGACACCTGCATCTTCAATAATTTTAATTAATAACTCACCCATATATTGTGCATCCATGTACTGTCCAAGTGCATCCACTGCTTTTAAGAAAACTAGATCATTCAAGGATGACACCATGAAGTTGATGAGTGGGTGGCGTGCTGGATCTGTCCATCCATCAGAAACAATGCTAACCCCAGATGTTGGCCATGCTAATTTAATAGGCTCAAGCATTTTGTCCACCTCTTTCTTTGCCTTTGTCAACAATGTGGTTCTGATCTTCTCCGACCCAGGAGGCACATACCCTGATGGAGCCCCATGACTAAGAGCTCGACACATCTCAATAAATAGAGGTGACCGCGCAACATTAAAGGATATGAAGTTTTTATAGAAAAAAAAAAAGCAATGGTGAGATCAAGCTCTTCCCTCTTCTCTTTTTGAAAAATCTTGTCCATTGGAACCAACTGCATTTGCCTTTCTCTTTGTTGATTGTCCCCTACTAAAACTCTCAAAAGGGGACTTGTTGCTGCTTTTCCTTAAGAATGGAAGGGGGTCATCATTCTTGTTTTGTTTTGATTTTGATGCCACAGTTGCCGCACCAACAAATTCCTCTTTCTCCAAGTCCTTCCTCTGTGGCAATTCAATTGTTGTACAAGATTGAATGCCACAACCTCGCACCAACAAATGAGCTTTCAAAGCTCCAAGTGTCATCTATAATAATGTCTTCAAGGCTTCAAAAGTATGCAACAATTTCTTTCAACAAACCACCACTAATCTTCAAGTACAGGTCTCAACCTATCTACAAAGAAGGGATACTTCAAATCAACATGCCACCATAAGTTTTCAAGGAATGCAGGGTCCCACAGGTCCTTCCTCCACATGTCAAGCCTACTATGTGACTGTTTTACTTATTCCGAGCCTTCCACAAGTCTGAACCTTCTTGAGCCTCCACATGTCAAGCTCCACAATTGGTTGTCCATACACTAAGCTATAAGTGATGACTGGTCTGAGTTTATACTCACAGCACCAACCCCTAAGACTGAGCCTCCAGGGTGAGTCTGAGCCTAATAGGTGACTGTCCTTACACCTATCACAGGTCCGAGTATCTTTGAGCTATTAATCCGAGCTTAAACAAGTGTGCTTACCTCAGATCTAAGTCGTGTTTACCACAAGTCTATCTGAGGTATATTTCCTTCACAAGTAACTGCCACCACAGGTTCGAGAGTGTAGCTTGTCTTCATAACTCCGTAATGTATAGACAGTCTCCATAGGTCGAAAATGCAGTCACAAGTCTGAGATGTTTTTCCTTAAGGTAATCTGAGCTTCACAAATGACCGATCTCAATATTTCAGCCTCACAAATGTCATGGTTTGCACTTCTTTAGGTCTGACGTTTGTTCCACTGGTGACTAGACAGAGATATATCAAAATAATTCGAAGTCTGCAACAAAATGCTCACACGTCCGAGCCTCCAAGTCTGCAATCTGAGCCTACTTGTCCAAGGTATCAAAGGTTGTAATTACTACACGTAGCCCTCTCCAAAATGGTTGTCCCTATCACAGCTCTGACCCTCCACAAGGATTATCCGAGCTTCATAAAATTGTTCAATAAACCGAGTCCTTCAGGTCTGCACTCTTCTTCTACAATTTTGAGGTGAGTTCTGTCTCCTACAGAGACCTGTCCGAGCCCTCCACAATGTTTAAACTCAGGCAAACAGTGTGAACCACAAGTGACTGTCCACTGTTCCTCCACAGGACTATAATTTCAGTCTTCCACAAGAAGTCTATCCACACACCATAACAAGAATTTCCCAAACAGTGATGTCCTTTGTTCGTCTCGGCCTCTTTTCTGCCTCTGTCTTGTGTCTAATCCGAATTGATGGCTAGAATGAAGAGCTCGAGCTTCTATTTAAACAAGTTGTTCAGTTATGATGAGGAGACACGTCACTTGGATGAGAAGCCGACTTGCACAAGCAGGCTCATGTCGGCTAGGATATAAGATATTATATTTCAACTTGAAAAATCATTTTCTCTCAATCTAAGAGGACTTAGAGGGTGAGTAAGGGCTCGTTAGAAAGGGGAAAATGTCCTCGACAGGTCTATGCCAATTCCAGCTTCAATTAGGGTCTCTTTACCATCAATAAAATTATATTTGTGAAACTATCATCATTATTTTATTTATGGCAACCTTTAGTATTTTATATTTTGGACAATGCTAGGGTTCCTTTTTCATATACTTAGGCCTTCCAGCTTATTAGGATTAGGGCATCTTCAATAAGGCATTTAGGGCTTCATTGAATTGCATTAGGCATCAATAATGTAGACCTATCCATTGTTTAGATAGAGCTAGGGTTTCATGGGCATATTAGCAAGGCTAGGGCATCATATATCAAGCATTAGTTCTAGGGCTTGCATCAAGAATTTAGGGCTAGGGCTTTAAGGGTTTTATCATGTAGCTAGGGAGTTTGGCATATACATCATGTGACTTCACTTCTAGGGTTTGTCATTTTATTTCAATCTTCATGCTTAGGGTTCTCTCTTAGGATTTGTGTAATATTCCCATTTTTGGTATCACCCATGACAGGGCTAGGAGGGACTTCCAGAGTTAGGAGCAAACAGGTCACATGTACAGATTGATGCTATCAGTGGGCTCAGGAGCTTTTCGGAGGAGTTTTGAGGAGTTTTCATGGTGTTCGGAGGCATTCGCTTGATATACTCCATGATCCGAGCAGTTCGGCTTTTGCTCCGATGCATTCCGATAACTTTCAGAATTTTGAGTTATTTATGGACTTAACTCAGCTAATTATGCTCAAGGTGGCATTCCGGGAGGAATACATGATGGAACACCTTAGTGTAATAGCTCATTGGAACCGGGACGAGGAGACCTACACGATGGGACAGTTAGACATAGATTTCAGTGATCGGAGAAGGCGTGGTAGCTGATTTACCCTTTTCTGCATTAAAAAAGAATATTTTATAATATTTTAATAAAAGGGAAAAGTGCTCCATGAATAAAATAATAATAAAATAATGCTCTAGAAGGCTCCAAGGGATCTATAAAAGAAAGGGAGGAGGCCATTGGGAGACATCTTTGGAGTAGATCATTTTCTTGTGTGTGGGAGGTTTGAGGACGTGGTTCTCTACTTCATGTCGTAGCCCCAGGACGGAAACCCTCGGGTGATTTGTGAGTATTGGACGGAAACCCAATACTCTTGAGGAGACTTCACTTAGGAGTTTCACAGAGCTTCAGAGTTTGGTGTGAGGATCATTCAGATCTTCAACTTGGGCTTCATCATTTTCAGTGGGTTCAGTGTCAGCTGTTGCCGGAGGGAGAGTGCAGCAGTTCAGTTTGTGGCCAGCGCCGTCAGCAGCTTATCTTGGTGGCCACTTTTCTATCTCAGCTCTTTCTGGGTCAGATCTATAGGTAAACCACTTTTTATTATCTATAATAAAAGCTGAGAATTTTCTTCTGTTCTATATGGTATTGGATTGCAATGTTTCCTGTCTCTTATTTTACATGGCAATCTTCTGTTGAGTGAATTTTTATTTTACGGCAAATTGTGGTATTTAGTATTTTTCTGCATTTTTAGTTAAAATATCCCATCCGGGATACTACAGTGGTATCAGAGCCAAATTCTGGCTCAGCCGTGGGTTATTCTGAAAATCCAAGTTCGGGGGATTATTATCACTGGAAGAGCCTAAACCCAGCTCTTGTTGCAGAATAAAGATTCAAAGTTGGCTGAGTTTGTGTGTTATTCTAAGTGGAGCCGTAGAGTTAAAGTCGCTGAGGACGCATGTTTCAAATTTCTTCTACAGCCAAATTATTATCGATTTTGATCTAGGCTCAGCGTACAAGTTTTTCATTTTCAGTTGCAATGGTTGTTAAGGGGTTTTGCGTGAAGAAGTTCGAGGGATGGTTTGAAGGTGTCGTGAGGAAGGTTTATATGGGTCAAACATTTAAATTTTATTTTCTCTTATAAAGGCCGTGAACCATTCCTGGGAAGCTGCAGGCTGAAGAACGATGAAGAACGATCTACCAAAGCCAGAATACACTCGTGAATCCAAGCCGGTTTGGGTAGAAGCCGAGAATATCTTTCACGAAATGACCCGGGTTTAAATTCGGGAATCCGTGAGCCGCATTTCTATGAAAAGTGAACGATCAAGCTGTCTGCCTTATGGCCGACCCAATGGCTGTGTTACCCAGCAAGGAGATATCCGCACATTAAAAAGTCAACTGGTAAGTCGCTGAAGAGTTCGTGCATCTCGGTGATTGACATCAGACATTGCTGGTTCTCGTAGCCGCCACTACTGTGAGCACGAGGAACGTCGCAGCTGACTTGTGGCTCTAGAGCACCGACAGGCCCGACAGCGAAGGGACGGGTTGACTAGGCTCGAGTCGCATTGTGGAGCTGTCGTTTGGAACGGAGGAGCAACCACTCCGTTTTTCGTAGCTCGAGCAGCATTTGTGACAGTCAACATATTCCGCCAAGCAGGAAGTAAGGCAGTTGCTCGCGGAAAATAGAAATTTGAGACAATCTCATTATCTCTCCTGGCTGAGTCTAATTTCAATATGCACGCGACACTTATTGATAGTCGGGCACCAAATTCATATGATTTTACCTAAAGCTGAAGGTTGAGTGTGAAATCATAGGGGAAATCTTTGATGCAAAATCAATGGTGTAATGCATTAAGCAGCGTCTCCAGTTGTGTTGGTACGGAGGTGCACGTGGGAAAATTCTGGTGTATGCTTCAGGACGAGTTCCTCCACAATAGCAGATTGGAAAATTGGACTGATCTTCTAAGGCTGGAACCGAGGATTGATCATAAGTGAGCTGAATGTTGAACTGATATTATTTTGTTGAGCGAACTTTGTACAAGGGTATCAATATTCTAAGTTATATGTACAGATTTGGGGCTGAATATGTGTTGTTTCTCCTATTGAAGAGTATATTGTATCGCTAGTGTTTTTGGGATGTAACAGCCACCTACAGCCATACACATTGATCAACAAACTGTTGATATTGCTAGGGGTATGCATTCTCTAGTTGATGGGGTCTCCACAAACGACATAACCAGTGAAAAAAAAGAAGCCTGTGTATGTTGAAAAGGGGATGTGTGTTGTTGATGCTGGAAAATACTCAGTGAACTAAACTCATTGGAGTGATTGTTTAGCATCTTTATTTGTTCTGAATTACATTTTCATTGCTTATATTTGCCTTGATGGAGCACCCACCAGTCAATATCCTCAGAGGAAGACCAGTTGTTGCAAGGAGAAGCTGATTTATTATGCAAACTGGCATCTAAAGGAGCATTCCAGGTTCCTCTATACTCACTAGTCACTAATTGTTTTTATAAAGAGAGAGACCTGCTCATGTCTGTCCCGATTATATTGCCATTATACCAGCATTACATGCATTTCTATGCATTATCAATTTGAGTTGTCTAACTGTTTTGTTTGATGTATATGGGTTTCTGTGCACATCCATGTGAGAACAAATCATCCACAACACTCTGTGAGCAACCTTGTCAAAACACCTCCCTAAAACAGAATCTATAAACTCAGTAAAATAGGGGTCTTTCCATTGGCTGAACCATGGAGGGATTCCTAAACAGATTGATGAAAATAAAAACAGAAGTTGGTTCCTTGAACCACTGTGCATCAGAAGACCAGAAAACAAAACAGAACAGTAGACCCTTCTCCAAGAAGGTACATAATTTGCTCCAACAAAGGCATCCAAGGAATTTGCAAAAGGAGGAAGAAGTGGGAAATTGGCTTTATGCACTTGGGATGGACTTGAAGAGTGGAAGATTAGAAAATGACTTTCCCATGTTGGAGGAACTAGAATCCTGTCTTCCAAAGGTAGAGCAATCAGATTGGAGTTTAAATTGGGCTTTGGAGCCATCTATGTTTACATTGGTACAAGCCAGATTCTTGGAACATCCAAGTGAGAGAGTCCAACTTATAGTCGCCTCTTGTTTCAGTGATATTTTGAGGATAACAACACCCTTCCCTCCCTACAATGATGATATTATGAGAAGAATTTTCAGATTGATAGTAGGAACCTTTCGGGATTTGGACAACTGTGCAGGCTCTACATTTAGGAGGAAGCTTAAGGTTTTAGAAGTCATGGCCATGACCCGGACTCATGAGATCATGTTTGACCTTGAGTGTGATGGCTTGATTTTGCAGATGTTCCAATGCTTCTTCAGCATTAGGAGACATCATTCTGACACAGCCATAGCACATATGCAGTCCATCCTGTCGTCATGTATGGGAATCCGTGAGGCCATTTGCTGGGAGTTGCAGACTAGGTTGCTGAGCATTTGGAGGAGAGAGCAGTTGGTCTCACCTGCTGCATATGAGCTAGCCCAAGGGCTAGTTGAGCAAAACATTGAGTTTCTCAGGAGACAGTTGACTAGGGAGGAGCGGCTCCAGTTTGGTAGGTCAGGTAGCAGAAATGAGCTGAGGAGGAAGGGACTTTGCTTCATTTGCAAAGAACCTTGGGGGCCTGATCACTCATGTTTGAGAGATGCAGATGAGGCGGCAGAGCTAGAGCAGGTAGACATTCCTTCTGTATGCGAGGGTGAGGGCTCTTCTTCAGATGAGTCCATGGGATCAGTTGAGGATGCTTCCGTGGAGCGAGAGCAGTCATGCAGAGATGATGACAGTAGACCGGAGCTGTATTCTAGTGTGCAGGGTGAGCAGTCAGGGGACTGTATAGGAGATACTCTGGGTGATGAGTCCCTTGTGATGATTCAGTCTGAGCAACATATGATGGAGCCTGAGTTAGCAGAGGAGGATATTATTCACATCAGGCATGATATTCCTTTGGGGGAGATCCAGATGGGCGCCCACATTGAGCCTATGATGGATATGTGGCTAACATTGGGGTCAGCCTTTGAGGAGGAGTAGTCAGATGCACAGACACCGAGTACAATGACGGCAGTTGCAGATCCATATCCTCTAGAGATGTTGGGGGTCGATGGGATATTTCTGCAGGAAGCTAGGGGACAGCAGGAGTTTTACATTCCCGATGAGAGGGATGAGTTGTTGGAGATGGTGGAGCATCCATCTTTGGGCTTACACATCGATGAGGTACAGATAGATGCACATACAGTTGGCCGAGCTGCAGTACTTTCAGTGAGTAGTACTCTCCAGGAGTACATCGATGGGGCTTGCAGCGTGTCTTGCCCACTTTGGCCCACTATAGAGAGAGGGGCTTCCTTCTACAGGCAGCTTCCATTGGTAGATAGGGCAGAGCAGTGGGAGTTGATTACGGGCTGGCGACAACACCCTGGGCATGTTCCATGTGTAGTTGTTGCTACATTGGATTCTTCTTCCAGGATGGACTAGCGGGAGATCATGAGTTGGTACCCTCTTGATGGTACGGTATTTTTCGTGGGGAGCACATCAGAGCAGGGGCCCTTAGACATAGTAGATGTTACAGATTCCAGTTGCCAGGAGGGCACCGGTTGTCGTTACTTCAGGACTCCTTCCCGATTTCAGGAGAGTAGGATCAGCATGGGATTGAGCCAGGAGTTGGATTGGAGAGAGGTGATGAGTTGGTATGCAGTTGGTGGGGCAGCATATGCAGTTACAGGTACAGCACAGCAGGAGCCCGGGAGCATTGATGCTTGCTGGTGGACTTCACCTCTGAGAGCATCAGCTATAGCCAGAGACAGTGCGCAGCCTGAGCCGTGGGACTTGGGCGATGATTGGCCATGGTGGCATTGGGATCCGGGAGGATTGTTTGTTGACTGGGACAGAGAGAGATCAGTTTGGGATCTCGGCATTGAGGGGTCTGTTCCGAGAGGTTTGACACAGGTGCATAGCAGCACCCAGAGGTTGGTATGGCATCCAGGCATTGGGTCTAAGATGTGGCGGGCCAAAAGAGTGGCCCACATATTTCGATTGCTTGAGGGCAAGCAATCTTGGGGCGGGAGGTCTGTAATATTCCCATTTTTGGTATCACCCATGACAGGGCTAGGAGGGACTTCCAGAGTTAGGAGCAGACAGGTCACATGTACAGATTGGTGCTATCAGTGGGCTCAGGAGCTTTTCGGAGGAGTTTTGAGGAGTTTTCATGGTGTTCGGAGGCATTCGTTTGATATACTCCATGATCCGAGCAGTTCGGCTTTTGCTCCGATGCATTCCGATAACTTTCAGAATTTTGAGTTATTTATGGGCTTAACTCAGCTAATTATGCTCAAGGTGGCATTCCGGGAGGAATACATGATGGAACACCTTAGTGTAATAGCTCATTGGAACCGGGACGAGGAGACCTACACGATGGGACAGTTAGACATAGATTTCAGTGACCAGAGAAGGCGTGGTAGCTGATTTACCCTTTTCTGCATTAAAAAAGAATATTTTATAATATTTTAATAAAAGGGAAAAGTGCTCCATGAATAAAATAATAATAAAATAATGCTCTAGAAGGCTCCAAGGGATCTATAAAAGAAAGGGAGGAGGCCATTGGGAGACATCTTTGGAGTAGATCATTTTCTTGTGTATGAGAGGTTTGAGGACGTGGTTCTCTACTTCATGCAGTAGCCCCAGGACGGAAACCCTCGGGTGATTTGTGAGTATTGGACGGAAACCCAATACTTTTGAGGAGACTTCACTTAGGAGTTTCACAGAGCTTCAGAGTTTGGTGTGAGGATCATTCAGATCTTCAACTTGGGCTTCATCATTTTCAGTGGGTTCAGTGTCAGCTGTTGCCGGAGGGAGAGTGCAGTAGTTCAGTTTGTGGCCAGCGTCGTCAACAGCTTATCTTGGTGGCCACTTTTCTATCTCAGCTCTTTCTGGGTCAGATCTATATGTAAACCCCTTTTTATTATCTATAATAAAAGCTGAGAATTTTCTTCTGTTCTATATGGTATTGGATTGCAGTGTTTCCTGTCTCTTATTTTACATGGCAATCTTCTGTTGAGTGAATGTTTATTTTATGGCAAA